>PVKC010014324.1:0-22260 GCA_004027635.1 Crocidura indochinensis | reverse complement strand
TTCCTTCCTTCCTTCCTTCCTTCCTTCCTTCCTTCCTTCCTTCCTTCCTTCCTTCTTCCTTTCTTCTTTGCCTTCCTTTTTCTTAGCTATACCCAGTAGTGCTTAGGGTTTACTGCTCACTCTGCTTTTAATGGGCATACCTGAAGGTGCTCAGGAGACCCTAAGGGTGTCAGGAATTAAACCAAGTCACCCCATGCTAGACAAGCACCTTACCTGTTGTACTATCTTACTGGCCTCTATTGCAGTATTTGAAATCCCTTTTTATTACAAATGGACCTCACACTCTAAGATTGGACCTTAGTCCTGCTTTCCCAGCCTTCAGTGACAAATTGGATGAGGATTTAATGGGAATCATCCACGCTGAGTACAGACCAAAATTTTTTATCTGAAGAGAAATTTAAAATAATAAAAATTGACTAAAACTGGTTTTTTAGTCTCTTGCTTTTTTATTTTTACTCATCATTTCAAGTCAGTGGTTTCCAAACTTATTTTACCTGACGATCCCTTGAGAAAGAAATAAAGAAGACTCAAATTCTCCTCTCTAGAAATAGCCTAAGTGAATACATTAAAATTTGCCCTCCCTCTGCCTTCCATGAACAGTGAGGCAGTGGCATCTTTGAAAAACATTGATAGACTGAATCAATGATGCTCTACACTCCCATTGCATATTGCTCCACCCAGCTCCCACCTTTCATTCTCATTTCCACCCCCAAATTGTTATATTTTCTACTCTGGTGATAAACCAATGAATACATATGATTTTTCATCATCTTTCTAAATAGCTGTATTTTGTAGCATCTTTGGAAATTCTAGATATTAAAAGGATTCAGGGATGTACTGTATAATTTTAAAAATAAAATATTTTTGAAAAGAGTTGTCATGAGTACACAGAGTGGCCAGCATGGATTTTAGATGGTAACTTTAAAAAATATTGAAGTATAGTTGACATATGTTTTATTTACCTCAAGTGTAAAACTTAAAGACCTAAATTTTATATTTATAGTGAAATGGTATATTGTGTTATTTTGCCTTTAGGGCATATTCCTAGGAGTGGTATTGCTAGGTCACATAGAAACTCAATTTTACTTTATTTTTTTCAAAAAGCCTGGAATAGTCGACTTTCTTGCCAACATTGAATGAGTCACATTCTCCTGCATCTATACCAGTACTGATTGTTCTTATTCCTGATATGTGCCACTCTAAAGTGTGAGATGATATCACATTGTTTTGATTTGCATTTGCCTGATGTTTAATGATATGGAATATTTTTCATGTGCCTTTTGGCCATCTGTATTTCTTCTTTGAATAGATTTTTGCTCATCTCTTCTCACCATTTTTTGTTGAGGTTGGATTTTTTTTCTCATTAAGGTCTACAAGTGCTATATATATATATATATATATATATATATATATATATATATATATATATATATATTAGCCCCTTACCAGATAAATAATTTATTCCATTCTATTCCATTCTATGGGAAGTCTTTGTGTCCTGGTCATCATAAACTTTAAGGTGCAGATGCTTCTTAATTTAATGTATTCTCATTTATTTATCTTTACTTCTACTTACTTGAAGAGGAAAGTTCCTGAGTTCTTGTGAATTTGGGTATCATTTCTTCAAATGTGAATAAGAGTCTGGTTAACTGTGTTGTATTTCTTTGGGAGACAATAACTTTTTTCATGATATCCCACCACTGTCTTCAGGTTTAAATGACTTCCCTGGGTAAATCTGCTGTAAATCTTTTTTGTTTTGTTTTGTTTTTTTGGGTCACACCCGGCAGTGCCAGGGGTTACTCCTGGCTTCATGCTCAGAAATTGCTCCTGGCAGGCACGGGGGACCATATGGGGCACCGGGATTCAAACCGATGACCTTTTTGCATGAAAGGCAAATGCCTTACCTCCATGCTATCTCCCGGGCCCCTGCTGTAAATCTTAAGGATGGTCTTTTGTATATAATTTGCTTTTTTGATCCTGCTGCTTTCAATATTCTCTCTATATTTTTGATTTTCTTCATTCTACTTAGAATGTACTTTGGAGTATATTTATTTGTATTTCTTTTAGCTGGTACTTTTCTAGCCTCCAGGATGTGTGTGCATGCATTCTTCAGTTCTGGAAATTTCTCAATATCTTTGAATGTTGCTTCTTCTTAGAAGTTGTCTTCCTGGCCTTCTAGAATACCAGCGCGTCTTATGCTATTCCTCTTGAATTCATCCCAAAGTTCTTTTGACAGCTGATCTTTTTATTTTAAGACTTTTATGAAGCTGTTTGGTGGAGGTGTTATGCAGCTCATCTTGGAGTTCACTGATTCTGTTCTCAGGATGTTACTCTGCTGTGAGGCCTTCTAATGAGTTTTTCATTTTGCCTACTAAATTTTTCAGTTCAGACATTTCTTTCTGTATATTTTCTTTTTTTTTTTTTTTTTTTTTTTTTTTTTTTTTTTTTTTTTTTTTTTTTTTTTTTTTTTTTTTTTTTTTTTTTTTTTTGGGTCACACCCGGCAGTACTCAGGGGTTACTCCTGGCTCCATGCTCAGAAATCGCTCCTGGCAGGCACGGGGGACCATATGGGGCACCGGGATTCGAACCGATGACCTTTTGCATGAAAGGCAAACGCCTTACCTCCATGCTATCTCCCAGGCCCCTCTTTCTGTATATTTTCAATTTCTATGTTCATGTTAGTGTTCAGGGACCAAAGCACACCCCACAGTGCTGGATTGTAGGGATTAGAATGCAGGTAGTACCAGGTCTAACATATTAAAAAATATTGCTATATTGCTTGAGGCACATCCAAAGACCTAGACATGAATTTTATCATAGTTCATTCTACCTTTTTTCCTTCCCAAACTATTTTTCCACTCAAAACTCTCCATGAAATCCCATGTTAGCACACATAATTCCTGAGTCAGCTATGGACAGGTGATATGCATGAGGAATAAGAAATATTTCCCTCTGTTCAAATCTTTGTGATACCGTCAAAATCCTGTGCTAGCCTAATCAAGAGAGGAAACAGGCAGATGAATTATTTCTTGGTTTCTAACCTGTAAATTGAACATTTTTTGGACTTATTCTTTCTCATCTCTTCATTCTTTTTTTTTAATAATAATTTTTATTTTGAGCAAAGTGGGTTACATATCTTTCACAATAATATTTTAAGTACATATTAATATTGAATCAGGGGAATTCCTACCACCAAAGTTGTCCTCCCCTCACCCCTAATTTTTGCATGTAAAGAAAGCTCTTGTTGATAATATTTTAGGTACATGATAACTTAATATCAGGGGGATTCCCTTCACCGAATTGTTCTCCCTACACCTCCGTTCCCATCCTACCTCCCATATCTCCCTCCCTCAGCCCGTGGTCTGCAAGAGTACGTGGTCTCCTCTGTGCCTAACTTGCTACCCACTGGTCTTACACCTGTGTGGACTTGATAGCTCCCTTATTTCCTCCTGTAACTGGGGGTCGGGACTAGATAGATCAAGTTACATGGTTTTGTTTGAAGAAGGGAAAAGTAATACACTGGAGTAAAAATCAAATACACCGAAAATGGGCAGGGTCCTTCTAGAGGCTCTCATCTTCGGTTTGAGAGACGGAGGGGAAAATGGTGAGTCACTCCAGCAGTCCAAAAAGGAGTGTCCCGTGAAATAATATATCCAGTGAGCATTCCAGCAATAAAGGTAAGCACCACATAAAAGCCATGATCTTGATATAAAAACATGGCGGAGCACATAAAGAAAGAAGAGAAAGGGAGAATATATATAAATATACATATATTATTATATATTTTATGTATATGTAAATGGAGACATTAACTTTAATGACTACTCCAAAACAAAGAAATCGACAAAAGCTAGATAGGTAAATAAAAAATTAAAATATAATAAAATAAATTAAAAAAAAAAGGGAGAAAAATTATTTTGAGCCCTTTTTTTTTTCATCTCTTCATTCTTTTTTTTTTTTTTTTTTGTTTTTGGGCCACACCCAGTGACGCTCAGGGGTTACTCCTGGCTATGCGCTCAGAAGTGGCTCCTGGCAGGCACGGGGGACCATATGGGAACCCGGGGATCGAACCGTGGTCCGTCCAAGGCTAGCGCGGTAAGGCAGGCACCTTACCTACAGCGCCACTGCCCGGCCCCTCATCTCTTCATTCTTATGGGTACCTTCATACCAAGAACATATCAAGTGTTTTATCTATTGATCAACCAATTCAATACGTAAGTCTACTAGTCACTGCATATTTTGCCTTCAGGTCTTCTTTAGAAGAGTTTTTACTAAGAACCATACTCAACTCCTTTCTAGCTGTGTCCTTTTGACTTACACTAATTCTGAATGATTCACCTTCATTGCTTTCTCTTTAAGTTAAATAATTTAGGGAAATTCTGAAAATATTTGAGATTGAAGAAATAGAAAAAACAGTTGTCTACAGTTTTACGCGAAAAGGGAGCAGAGTTAGTCAACGTTGACCAGTTTCCACCCAAAAGAAGAACTATGACATGGGAAATTTAAAGCGCTTGTACAATTGAAAAATAATTTGTGATTTATATCAGAAAGTTATTTTTATGTCCCTCTCTCCCGATTTTCTTTTGAGGGTTATAGAAATATTTGTATAGTGACTGTGTGGAGAGTAGAATTAGACATATAATAGTTGGAAAATTGAATTGGGAGATAAGTATCCGTTGGCTTTTCTATATATGATTTAGTCATTTGACTTGATAGTTCTTCAAGAGAGAGATCATTTTAGAGTTTTACTTTTTTTAATTGTATGTTTATTAACTCATATTTGAAAAGGTTGTGATTATGAAAGAAAGTTTCTCTAGACGTGACTATTTTAGTTTATTGACTTTTAAAGAATATGAGAATAAAAATGATTTTAAAATGTTGCCTTAAACAAACAAGGAAAATTTTAGAATAACCAACCTAATTTGTATTATATGTTGTATTGGACTGCATATTTTGAACACATGGATTTGTAGCCCATAAGAGTAACTTTTACTGCATTCCATAACAAAAACTTGAGGATTCTAGAAGAATCTAGCTTTGAGTGTAGATTATGCTAAATAGGACAATATTACAAGTATAAGACATAGCCCCCTGCAGATGAGGGGAAATAAGTTGACAGAAAAAAACTTTGAGAAAGAATGTTTTGTCAGATACTGCATGGACAGATACATAAACAGTGATAATTTAGTTTAAAATTCTATTTAAAAAACAATATTTGGGTGCCAGACTTGACAGTGTTCAGGATTTATTCCTAGCTCTCTGCTTTGTGACAAGGCTTGGGAAACTCACTGTTAGATACATTGTCACTAATTTACTTATTTTGCTACTTAAAAAATTTACTAACATCTATAAACTAGCAATATAATAAAATATATAAAATAAAATATTTATAAACAATATAAAAAGGGGGTAGGTAGGTCTGGGAATGGGTAAGAAATTGGGGATAGTAATGAAGGAGTTTTACAAATTGGTGGTTGAATTGGTTTGGGGATAAATGTATATGAGCAACTATGTAATACATGATCTTTAAATAAAGTAATTTGTATTTAAAAAACAAGCATATATAATACATAATAATAGGAGTAGGCATTAGCTTTTTCACTGTCACAATAGAATGGAAGTTGTTTTAATATTCACAATAGGTTTAGATACAAGAATATGTATACGCATAAAAAACAATGTGTCTAGATATAAAAGACAATATGTGTTTATAATAAGTAGTATAATAAATATAGTTCTTAAGATGACTGAGAAGAAATAGCACCCATTATCAGTAAGCACAATACATAATCTTCCTAAAAACTCTTCTTCAGTTAAAAGCAGGCAATATTGTATGGAGAAGTGTATGGAGAAATGGGTGATTCTAGGACTGGGGCAGAAAAATATAAAAAATTAGTTTGGAGAATTTTATAGTATTATATAGTAAGGAGGTAAGGAGATGAGAAAAATAGGTATGGACAACATAGGGATTAGCTGAAAAGAGATGCTCATGTTCAAACTGGAGCAACTTGAGCAATAGATTAAATTAAAATATCACTGGATGAGCAAAATCAATTTCTCACAAGTCAAATTAATATTTATTCATATCTATTACAGATTGAATAAATAAGCAGATAGATGAGCATGAGGAATATAAGGTCAAATGTTCCTTTCAGAAGAATGCCAACTCGTAAATGAAGAAGGAATAAGGAAATAAAAATTGGCTCTAGAATCTCATAGTAAAAATGGCTTCAGGCAAGTCAATAAGGAATGCAAATGTCGGCAGATAAAGTTATATTTTATTTATTTAAACATTTTCATTAAGACAGCGTTATTTACAGAGTTGTACATAATGTAGTTGTTTCAGGCATACAGTGTACTAACATCAATTCTATTAACGATGTCCCTTTCCTTCCACCAATATCCCTAGGATCCCTTCCAACCCTTAGCCTATCCTCTTGGCATGCATTTAACAAGTTTATTTCATATTACTTTCTCTAACAAAATGGCAAATTGAATTGCCAGAAAATCAGTAAAAGTCAGTTTGAGATGATTGCTGTATATTTTTAACCATTCTTAATGCTGTAGAGGGCAACCATATGCACCTTTCGTTAGTGCCCTAGTCAATGCCACAGATTGGAATGTCTCCCTGTGCTTTAAAGGCGCTCCTTTAACAATTCTTGCAAAATGGCTTTCAAGGCCGTGAATTCCCTAAATACTATTGTTCATTAAGCTCTGTATCATTTTTTCAAATCTGAATTATTTGAACAGAGTATTTTTGGTTAGTTATTTATTTTCTTGTGTTTGTGAACTATATCCCTCTCTTGTCTTTTAGCTCAGAGTCTTATATGACAGATCTGCTGTATATCTTATAGGCTTCTTTGTATGTAAGCTCCTTTTTTCATCTTATTGCTTTCACTATTCATTTCTATCTTTGGATTTTATAATTTTGAGTATAATGTGTTTTGGAATTTTCCAAATCGGTTGAGTCTTTTTCCTTCATATGTCTTTGATCTCAGTGTCCATATCCATCAACTCTGGATTCTTTTTTTTTTTTTAATGGTTTTTGGGTCACATCCAGCAGTGCTCAGGGGTTACTCCTGGCTCCATGCTCAGAAATTGCTCCTGGCAGGCACGGGGGACCATATAGGGCACCGGGATTTGAACCGATGACCTTTTGCATGAAAGGCAAACACCTTACCTCCATGCTATCTCCCAGGTCCCAAACTCTGGATTCTTATTGGAGATTTCTTTAACTATTGCTTCTTCATTACATTAGCTTTTTGAATATCAGAAAATTTTGGGGGGTCACACCCAGTGGTTCTCAGGGGTTACTCCTGGCTCCATGCTCAGAAATCGCTCCTGGCAGGCTCGGGGGACCATATGGGACCATATTTGAACCAATGACCTTCTGCATGAAAGGCACATGCCTTACCTCCATGCTATCTCTCTGGTAAATATCAGAAATTTTTATGATTCTTATATTAGTCCTCTTGTACTCATTGCATAGCTCTCTGATATATTGTGTATTTATTTTTAAGACTATTTTCTATCTTCTGTTTTCTTCCCACCTTAGAACTCCTTGTTTTTTTTTTTTGTTGTTGTTGTTTTGTTTTTTGCTTAACTACTGCTGTTTTTTTTTCTACTCAGCTCCTATTGAGTTAAAAAAATACCATTTACTATGTTCTTTATTTCCTTCCTTTTTTTCTTTTGTTCTTGTTTTCTGGACCACATATGGCAGTGCTCAGGGATTCTTCCTGGCTCTGCACTCAGAAATCACTCCTGATAGGCTTGGGGGACCATATGAGATGCTGGGAATTGAACCTGGGTTGATGGAGAACAAGACAAATGCCCTACCTGCAGTGCTAACACTCCAGCCCCCCCCCCCTTTTTTTTTTGTTAACCACTAGTTTTCTGGTGTTCTTACTATCTTGGGAGTGTGTCTTTGCAGTTAGAAACCCAGAAAATGAGTCATTTATTTTCTTCTCAATTTATCTTCAAGCAGAAGGATTTTTTTTGGGGGGGGAGGGGGAGGGACGGGGCCACACCCAGTGACACTCAGGGGCTCTTCCTGGCTATGGCCTCAGAATTAGCTTCTGGCTTGGGGGATCATAGGGTATGCCGGGGGATCAAACTGCAGTCTTTTCTAGGTTAGCACATGCAAGGCAAACTCCTTACTTCTTGCGCCATTGCTCCAGTCCCCAAGCAGAAGTTTAAAGAGAAATCTAATTACACTTTCCCCAAATAATCATTTATTACTGTGGCAGTTTTAACACAGTTATAAATATTTTGATAGCCTTCCAGGTAATGGATTCTAATTCCTCTCCCATTGACTACAAACTGGACACATTGTTTCTTTTCTTTTTTCTTTTTTGTGTTTTGGCCCACAACAGGTGATGCTCAGGATTACTCCTGGCTCTGCAATCAGAAATCGCTCCTGATGGGTGTTTCCTGAATAATTTCTCCCATTCTGTGGGAGGCTTTTTTTTGTATCCTAGGCACTATTTCCTTTGAAGTGCAGGAGTTTCTCAGCTTAATATAGTTCCATCTATTTATCTCTGCTTCCACTTGTTTGGAGAGTCTTATTTCCTCTGTCAATGCCATAGGGTGTTTTTCCTATATGTTGTTCTTTTTGCTTTATGGTTTCAGGCCATATATCAAATTCACTTGCATTTTACCTTTGTGCATGGTGTCAGATGGGGGTCTGAGTTCGCTTTTTTGCATGTGGCTATCAAGTTGTGCCAACACCACTTGTTGAAGAGGTTTTCCTTGCTCCATTTTGGATTTCTTGCTGATTTATCAAAATTAATTGATTAGTCCAGAGAGATAGCATGGAGGTAAGGCATTTGGCTTGTATTCAGAAGGTCAGTGGTTTGAATCCCGGCATCCCATATGGTCCCCAGAGCCTGCCAGGAGTGATTTCTGAGCATACAGCCAGGAGTAAACCCTGAGCGCTGCTGGGTGTGACCCCCCGAAAAAATTGATTGATTGTATGTCTGAGTAACATTCTCTGAATACTCCAGCCTATTCCACTGATCTTAGGGTCTGTCTTTATTCCAATACCATGCTGTTTTAATAACTATTGCTTTGTAGTACAATTTAAAATTTGGAAAAGTAATGGCTCCCATATTCCTTTTCCCAAAGATGCTTTTCACTGTTCGTGGGTGTTTATTTTTCAAAATTTATTTCAGGAGTGTTTGATTCACTTCTTTGAAGAATGTTATGGGTATCTTTAGGGGGATTGCATTAAATCTGCATATGAAAAAATCTCTATATAAAGGAATATATGGAATTAGAACATTTACGTTATTAACATATATTGCTGCAATAAATATAGGAAAGTACTAATTTTCTGTACAATGTTTTGGGGAGTATTGCAATTTTAATTATTTCAATCCTGCCAATCCATGAACAGGGTATGTGTCTCCATGTCCTTGTGTCCTCTCTTATTTCTTAAAGCAAGCTTTTGTAGTTTTCTTTGTATAGAGGCTAATATTGAAAATATACAAGGTACTGACAGAACTTAACAAGAGAAAGTCTAGCTGCATCAATAAATGGGGAGAAGAAATGCACAGACACTTCCTCGAGAAGAAATACAAATGGCCAAAAGACACATGAAAAATGCTCCACATTACTAATCATCAGGGAGATGCAAATCAAAACAATAATGAAGTACTATCTCATGCCACAGAGACTGACATACATCATAAAGAATAAAAACAATCAGTGCTGGCAGGGATGTGGAGAGATAGGAACTCTTATTAACTGCTGGTGGGAATGCCGTTTTAGTCCAGCCTTTATGCAAAACAATATGGAGATTACTCAAAAAACTGGAAATTGAGCTCCCATATGATCCAGCTATACCACTCCTAGGGATAGACCCTAGGAACACAAAAATACAATACAGAATCCCTCCCTCACACCTATATTCATTGCAGCATTATTTATAATAGCCATACTCTGGAAACACCCAAGATGCCCTTCAAAAGATGAATGGCTAAAGAAACTGTAGTACATATACACAATTGAATATTATGCACCTGTCAGGAGAGATGAAGTCATGAAATTTTTCTATACATGGATGGACATGGAATCTATCATGCTGAGTGAAATAAGTCAGAGTGAGAGAGAGAGAGACACAGAATAGTCTCACTCATATATGGGTTTTAAGAAAAATAAAAGTCATTATTGTAATAATGACCAGAGACAATAGTGATGAGGGCCAGAAGGATGGTCTCACAATGTGAAGGTCACCATAAAGAGTGGTAAGTGCAGTTAGCGAAATAATTACACTACCAACTAGCATGACATTGTTAATGAGTGAGAGAAGTAGAATGCCTATCTGGAATACAAGCAGGGGTGGGGAAGGAGGAAATGGGAGGCATTGTTGGTGGAAATATTGCACTGGTTAAGGAGAGAGATTCTGTTTATGACTGAAACCCAACTACAGTCATGCTTGTAATCATGGTGCTTAAATAAAGATTTTATAAACACAGACACACATTTAAAAATAAAAATCGCTCCTGGCTGGCTCAGGGGACCATCCAGGGATTGAGCCAGGATTGGTCCTGGGTCAGCAGCATTCAAGGCAAATGCCCTACCACTGAGCTAACACTTGGGCCTCTCATTGTTTCTTTTCTTTCTTTTTTTTTTTTTTTGGGTTTTTGGGCCACACCCAGTGACGCTCAGGGGTTACTCCTGGCTATGCGCTCAGAAGTCGCCCTTGACCTGGGGGACCATATGGGGCACGGGGGATCGAACCGGAAGGCGGATCGAACCGGAACCATGGTCCCGTCCAAGGCTAGCGGTAAGGCAGGCACCTTACCTCCAGGGCCACCGCCCGGCCCCTCATTGTTTCTTTTCTAAGGAAGCAAATTGATAGGGATCTGCCAGACAGTCCTAATCAAGTGACATGGTAATTATCACCAATTATGTCAGATTGATTGCAAGAATTCCTTATATAAATCAATTAAAAGAACAATTCATTTCTCTGTTATTATTTCTCAAGCCTCCAGATCATAAGAAAACATCAAATAAAACTAAATGGAGGGGACCAGACAGATAGCATGGAGGTAGGGCTTTGCCTTGCATGCAGAAGGACGATGGTTTGAATCCCGGCATCCCATATGGTCCCCCGAGCCTGCCAGGAGTAAGCCCTGAGTACTGCTGGGTGTGACCCAAAAAAACAAAAACAAAAACAAACACAAAGCAAAACTAAACTAAATGGAGGAACATAATAAAAACAAAAAAAAATCTATCACTACTCTTCAAAACCCATTATAAAATATTTCAGAAAGATTGAGAAACTACTGTAAGCTGAGGAGACTAATTAAACAAGCAATTAACACATTGTATTTAACTAAATTACTAAATCTTGTGTTAAATTCTGGAATAGAAATCAAGTAAATTTTGTAGTTTATTTAATAAGTCAGAAGGAGAAAAACAAATGCCAAATACTCTCAGTCACAGGTGGTAGCCCAACAAAGCATATTCACCCAGAGAAGTGAAATATTCTTCTAATTGATTCATATTAAGGAATTATTTAAATCAATCTGACATAATTGACACAGTCACTTGATTAGGATGGTTTCTGATAGATCCCTTTCTAAATACTAACCCTTAGACTTCAACCACAGAGCTGAAGTTTCAAAGCAAGGGTAAGAGGTGAAAGAGCATGGGTGAAGGGATATTGGTGTAGTAAAATTGTGCCCCTAAATATAAACATTTGTTTTTTTGTGTGTGTCTTATTATCTGAGTAAAAGAAAAATCTCTATATAAAGTAATATATTGAATTAGAACATTTGCATCATTAACATGTATTGCTACTATAAATAAATATAGTAAAGTACTAATTTTCTCATGTTTTGATTTTTTTCAGTTTGGGGATCCTTCTATGCAGTGCTCAAGGGGCCCAGAGACCACTTCCCATGATACTTGTCCAGCTGTGAGGATCTGACGTTTCAGTGCCTGGGTCCAGCAGTCACAGCTGTTTGAGACTGAAGGTGCTGGTGCCCACTGGACTATATCTGGTGGTGCTCATGGACCACATGTTGCCAGAGATGATAATGAGAGCCTTCATGAAACTCCAGAAAACGGAGTCATTTTTCCCTACCAAATCACTCTTTTAAATGTATCCACTTCTAATAATTTAAAGTATTAATTTAAAAAAACTTTATGAATATATTCTGATATAAGAAGAGATGGGTTAATTTACAGTTTACAAATTGATGTTTTATGTGCTATGTTCTGTGGTATATTTTCATTGGCTGGCAAAGTTTACATTTTTAATTAATTATTAACACTTAAAATGTGAATTTGTATCTAAAGGCCTAATTTCCGTATCTCTCAATATAAATTCAACGTCATGGGGCTGATCTTTTGACTCTGCAATTCTTGGCAGAGGTTGGATGGTGCATGGCATTATAATTGTGCAGCCTTCTATTTGCATAGTACCTCTGAATATTGTAGTATATACATATTATAATATGTACTTTTTTAAAACATGGAGCTAAAATTCACATTACATTAAAACTAATTTAGAACCAATACAAAAACCACAGCTTATTTTATTTTTTTGCCGGGGGGGGGGGGGTCGGGTCACACCAGGCAGCCCTCAGGCTACTCCTGGCTCTATGGTCAGAAATCGCTCCTGGCAGGCTTGGGGGACCATATCCACCGCCGTTCTGCATGCAAGGCAATTCCCTACCCTATGCTATTTTTCTGGCCCCCTCAAAATCACAGTTTTATGTTAATCAGAGGTGTTTAGAATGTTCACAATGCTGTGCAACCACTTCCTCTATACAGGGCAACAAAAAATTACATTAAAAATATTTCATGGGGCCCGGGAGATAGCATGGAGGTAAGGCGTTTGCCTTTCATGCAAAAGGTCATCGATTCGAATCCCGGTGCCCCATATGGTCCCCCGTGCCTGCCAGGAGCAATTTCTGAGCATGGAGCCAGGAGTAACCCCTGAGCACTGCCGGGTGAGACCCAAAAAAACCAAAAAAAAAAAAATTTCATGGTGCCTGTCGGTGGTGCTGAAGTTAAGGTGCCTGCCTTGCCTGCGCTAGCCTAGGATGGACCGCCTAGGACGGACCGCGGTTCGATTCCCCGGTTTCCCATATGGTCCCCCAAGCCAGGAGCGACTTCTGAGTGCATAGCCAGGAGTAACCCCTGAGCGTCAACAGGTGTGGCTCAAAAACAAAAAAAAAAATTTTTTTTTTCATCTCTCCAAGTAGAACTCTGGTCCAGCGAGGTAGTCATTATCCATTTTTTCCCAGTTTCCGCAGCCATCAATTTCCTTTCTGTCATTTTGCATTTACCTGTTTTCATTACTTGACAGAAATGTACTCATACAATATGTGACCTTTTATTGTAGCATTTTACATTTCATATGCTGTTTGCAAGGTTTACCATTGCTTGCCACATGCATCAGTACTTTTCCCTTTCTATGTACTTTGCATTGTATGGGTGTGCCACATTTGCTTACTCATATTTGTCATTTCTACCTTTTAACTATTATGAGTGGTACTGTTGTAACACAGGTGTACAGAAATTTTGAGTGGACATATGCAATATTTTGTATTTTCTATGGGCAATATGGTGTTTTCGGCTATATTTAGTGGGGGTGGGGGTCACACCCAGTAGTGCTCAGAGGTTACTTCTGGCTCTCTGCTTAGAAATTGCTCCTAGTAGGCTGGGGACCATATGGAATGCCAGGATTCAAACCATCGTCCTTCTGCATGCAAGGCAAGCACCTTACCTCCATGCTATCTCTCCAGCCCCTCAGCTATAGTTTTAACACTCCAAGTTGCCTCCTACCAGGGTCTGCTTTACTCATTTTTTTTGGTATTTACTGGTCTATGCAGTTGATATGCACATATCAATTCCTTTCCACCCTCCACCCCCAATTCCTACACTTTCTTGCAGCAGAAAGCTTGAACTAGTTAATGAAACAGTTTCTTAAAAATATACTTCTGTACTAGGTTTATTTGTCTTTCCTATCTTAATTCTTGTTTTATGATGATAAATATTGAGGATTACTTCATTTTCCTCAGTTTTTAACTTTAAAAACTTACAAAGTTTGAGAAAATTTAAAATTGTGGATACAACTGCTTTTTACAGTAAGCAATGACTTTATGCTTGCATCTGGTCTTAATTATAGTTGACATTTCTGAATGCTGAGACAAAATATGCATTACTGAAATGTCATGTGTTTCTGGCGGTCAGGAGTATAATCACTCAAATGTATAGTCAGTCATTCTTCTGACTTAAAAACCTGGCCTCAAGCTCTATCTTACCTCCTTTCTCTGCCCCTACACTCCTGGGAAGGTCTCTTTTTTTAATCTAGTCCTATCAGTGCCCCATCTAATTTTCTTGTATTTTCCATTTGATCATTATCTCTATGCATATGACTTCTCTATGGTTACATTTTGTCTTCCTAACTAAATTATGAAATTCACCAAACAGATTCTAGTTTTGTTTATGTTTTCTATGCACTATTGCAAAGTATATATAATAAGCATGCAATAAATATTTGATTAGTGATACATGGAACCACAAAATCACTTCTTTATAGTATACCTAACTTCTCAGCAGTAATTGAACTAGCTAAAAAATTCATGTTCATTACTTAGTATACCATCTATAATTAGGTTAATAGCAAGCTGAAAAAACTTCTGTATTATAATTATGGCAGACACTTTTCAAACAGAATTACAATATTAGAAGAAAATGGTGATTCTAAAAATGCTTGTTGTGAATCACTTGCATCAGAATTGCCTATCGTATTGTTTAGAATACTTAACTTCAGTGCCCCACTTTTGAGTTTTAATACTCATATATTTTTATGGGTGAGAATAGGAAACATAATTAAAAGAAAAAATCTATCCTGAGATTTTAGATACTCTAAATTTTGAGAACCCTGGGGCTGGAGAGATAGCATAGTGGCAGGGCATATGCCTTGCACGTGACAGAGAGGAATCTGATTCAATTTCTGGCATCCCATATAGTCCCTGAACCTGCCAGTGGTGATTTCTGAGTGCAGAGCCAGGAGTAACCCTTGCACACCACGGGTGTGACCAAAAACCTAGTTAATCAATCAATAAAAAAATAAAGTTAAAAAATAAATTTTGAGGACCACTGATATTAAGAAAAATACTTGAATATTCATTTTAATTCAGTATTGGCAATATTAATTGAAGAGCATAAGTCTGCCAAAGAATGTTACTGATACTGTGTAGTTTTAACAGACAGGAATTTAAATCCTAGAAAAGTTAGAAAATCCCAAGTAACCTAAGAATTACTGAGGTGAAACAATAAAATAGTGGAAAAACTCTGTTTGATTATTCAGTTATTCCTAGAACATAAATAATGAAATTATGCTGACTCATCTAAAAGCTGATAATCAATTTGTGCGTGACAAACCACAGACAGCATTTACTTATATTTCAAAAGCTTATACATCATTGACTACTCTGGTAAAGAATTCTTATAATTTGTGGAGCAGGCTTTGCAAGTTATTGCATTCAGACAAAGCAAACTTCTTTGTTCAGGGAGTTAAATAAACAAACCATTACTAAGTAATTCCCCAGTATCATCAAACAAAAGAGGTACAGTATTTTGCTTGCTGGTAGGAAGTAATTGAAATAAAATAAATTTGTTATATTTTAGATAAATAAGGAAATAATGGCAGGTAGTTGAAAGAGAAAGGACTTTTTGTTAGGAAAACACACCCCCTCCCATTTCTGACTATGTTTCATCTGCATTACAATGTTTTCCTTTCTCCTGCCTTCTTGACATTTCAAACCTTAAATTTATCACTTTAAGTAGGCCCTGTTTGGGTAGAATAAATTTTTTTTAAAAATTGATGGGTTGGGAATTCTGACTCTGTGCTTAGAGTTTGGGGGACTACATGGGGAGCTGAGAATTGAACCTGGGTCGACTGTGTGTAAGATAAATGCTCTGCCCACTGTACTACCTCTCCAGACCCAAAATACTTTTAAAATACCTATGCTGCAAAGAGGTTTACTTATTTTCTATGAATTTTGTTTTATTTTTACCCCTAGTAGATTGTTCATTTGATGATTTGGCAGAAACAACAAATTTTCCTTCAGCCTCAAGCTAATAAAATGGAGCAATCACTCTTATACAGAAAAAAAGTATGGATCAGGTGTGAGACTCAGAGCTTTGTCACATCATGTCATCTAATTCTCACTAGCATCAGCTTGTGACAGGAGGAGGACAATAACCTCTAAACCCATGCCTGTATTTTCTTGCTTTATATATTGAGTAGTCATTGTGACAAAACGAGTGGCTTTTCCAGTGCTGAACACAATTTTCTCCCTCACATAATGGAAGAAAGAAGTCACAAATATTATTGTTTAGAAAGAGAAACAGTCTTATAAGACTAGTTGTCTGGCCAATGAAGAAGAACTGAAAGAAAATTGAGCGGGGCAAGTTCAAGGTTGAAAATCTGGACTGCTTTTCCTGGTTCTGAGTCAAACAGAGTGACCTCATTTTTTGGTTTTCATTTCAAATCCCCCAAACTCCAGATATATCCAGGATAAAATATAAACATCATGCAGTGTAGTCTAAAGTCAAATAAATGCTTTAGGGCTGATCAAGGTCACCAGTCTCCTCCACTAAGGAGCATAATCAAGAGCTGAGTCGAAGATACCACATATGATCTCTGCATGAAAGATTTGCTGTTTAATTTTTAATTCCTTGCAGGAGTTGAGATTTTGCTTCTGTAACTTTTAATTCTGACAGAGCCCATTTTTTTTTAAATGCCTTGTTCTGGACACTGAAATTTATAATACCATTATAAACATTTAGCCGTTTAAGTGATGAAGTCAAGTTTTAAGAAAATAGAATAAAGTTGGATGGGGAGTAACTTAGACCATATTGGATACCATAGAGCATTAACTATGGTTTCTGAAATAACAAGTTGGCAATAATAACCTGAACTTTCAAAATGAAGCAGTCACTCTTTTTCTGGCCCCATTTTATTCTTTTCTCTCCCATATAACTTTTATGATGCACTTGTCAGGCCAGTTGTTAATTTCACATTTATATGCTGACCATGAGGACTGTTTTGGCTTCTAGTTGGTCAAGTTGAACTTCTTTGAAGCTAGTAATCTGCTGAATTAGCTGACTTCTTTCATGGTATTCCAGAACAAACAGATTCCCTTTTTAAAAAAGCTTCACTTTTGTTATTTCAGGTGGTTTGAGTCTGTTATTCTTACATAAAGATGTTAGGGTTTGTCCAAGAGAGGTTCAAAGTGAAATTTAGAAATAAAATGTTAAGCAGATTAAAAGGACCTTAGTATAACGATCATGTCACTGGGTGAAAGATGAGGTTAAAAATGGTCATCATTTTACTGTGTAGGCAGTCCTAATTCTCTTTTTCTCCTCACTTGTGTAGAAAGTCTCAGGGTAGCTCTAGATTTTAGAGATAAATGCCATAGATGGAATAAATACCAGAGTAATGATAGCCATTTTATTCCCTGGGGTAAAGTGTCTTTTAAAGAGATAAGCAACTTAGGGTGAATTTATTTAGAAAGCACCAACAATTCTAGTGTTTATGGAAAGTATTTTGGAATATCTAGAAAATAAAACAGACTGTATTAACTTGATGAAGAGCAAAACTCCTATTTTCTTTCAAATCTTATGAGTTATTATAGTAACTATTACCAAATAATTATTGAAAATATGCTTTTACCATCCTAGGAAGTAAGCATTATTATCACCTCGATGTTACAAATGAGAGAAAGGCACAAAGAGGTAAAAACCATACGCCTTAGTGAGAATGAGAAGCAATCAGAATAAGTAGGCAAATGGAGAAAAATTTAGAGCATAAACTGCAAAGGCTTGCAGAAATGTTTTAAAATTCCAGCAGCCATTTATAAATGCTTATAAGTCAAGCAATATGAAGCATATTTCTTAGACTCTAAAGTCCAAGGTTCTCATCTGAGAAATGGAATTATAATATCTGCTTCCAAGGGTAGTTTTGAGGATCAATTAAAATATTAATAATAATTTTTTTATTGTTCAGCATGCTTATAGATTTTATTCCAAATACTTTATAATAATTTAAATTTGATATCTTTATTATGTGTTTTCTTTTAGATATGTTTAGTAAAGTCCCATGATTTACATAGTTATGAATAATTTGTTTACATATATATATATATATATATATATATATATATATATATATATATATATATATATATATATATATAGTGCTCTAGTACCAGTCCCACCACCAGTGTTCCCAGATTCTTCTCTATTTCATCCCTGTCATTAGCCTGTTGTATTTTTAAGTTTGGTTGTTGACATTTCTATATTTTATTTTTACTGTTGTTGGCTCTGTGGTTTGGATAATTAGCTATATTATGCCTTTTGTTTTGGTATTTCTATTTAAATTTTTTTTTTTGGCCACACCCGGTGACGCTCAGAGGTTACTCCTGGCTATTCGCTCAGAAGTCGCTCCTGGCAGGCATGGGGGACCATATGGGGAACCGGGGGATAGAACTGCGGTCCATCCTAGGTTAGCGCAGGCACCTTATCTCTAGCGCCACCGCCCAGCCCCCATCTATTTCAATTTTTATCAGCAGTAAAACAGCATAAGGCAGCTAACTTATTTGTTAGTGGTATTAGTGAGTTTTAAAATACCTCTTAAGACCTAATATAAAATAGATGATTGATAACAGTAGCTATGCTTTTGGTATCTAGAGAAAAGAAAATTTGCAATACCAGAATAAAAGGAATTTTCCTTTCTTCTTATGATATTTTTTGATTATTTTTATAAATGATTATGATTATTTTTATAAATTTTGGAGGACAAGGGTAAAAGAAGTATCAAGTCCTATGAATCAGATCTAGAATAATCTAAATCTATATGGAAAAGTATTTTAACAAGTACAAATTTGTACATACATGTTTGTGTGTAACCGGGTTTCACGGACATTTAAATGAATTTAAAATGTTGCTCTGGGTCACCCTCTTTTTTTCCTCATTTTGTTATTTTTCTTATTATGAATGGTTAACATATGTGTTTATTTTAAAATTATAACCAGCCCACCTCTATACCCATTTTCTTGCTTCCCCTTTTCTATCTCTAGCCCTGTCCATAGTCAAGCCCTGTTCATAACACACCTTCCAGTCCTACTGCCTCCAAGGTTATACACAATGTAGCATTTTAAAATCCATTATTAAACACAAAAAAGCCAAAGAATGTTGGAACTGGTATGCTGGAGCCAAGAAGGTTTATCACATTTTTAAAAAGAATCTTTGCACTAATGGAGAAACCAGAACCAATTGTAAAGCATAATTGCTGCACAAACATACAGTATGTGTGAAGCTATGATCATTCCTTTAATCTTTCATGCCAGAGAAAACCTAGACAGTGTGTCTGTTGTTTAAATTTCCACACATACTTCTCCTGTAGCCTGCTAAAACATTGCTTTAGTCAGATATTCATTTATATAAAATGTAAGCAAACACTCAAACACAACAATTTGGAACTATGATTTGAGGTCTTAAAAGTAGATTTAGAGTTCTGGCTCCTGTTTTCGGGTAAGAAAAATAAAAAGGTAAGTTACTTAAGTAGCTTTGTGGCTCCAACTTAAACAACCAAATGATCTCAGGAATATAAATGACTACTTCCCACTCCTACTAAATAACTATCAATTCAGTAAACTGTGTGGTAAGTTCACTTTTAGTAAGGAAACACTCTCCTTTTCTCACTTGTGAAACTAATTTTCAAATGATGTCTTAAAGTAGTCTTAGATGTTTACCTACTACACAACGATTTTGTTTAATAATCTTCCCTTTGATGCTTAAGTATACAAATTAGCAATAGTCCTAATCATGATATTTAGGAGTGTCTGCTATGTTACAAGTAATTTTTTTAAGACTTTTTAGCAGAGTCCCTATTTCTAGATGCTATTATTATACTCAATTATTGAC
Source organism: Crocidura indochinensis (assembly GCA_004027635.1). Lineage (NCBI taxonomy): Eukaryota > Metazoa > Chordata > Mammalia > Eulipotyphla > Soricidae > Crocidura > Crocidura indochinensis. The sequence goes on along the minus strand of PVKC010014324.1, from coordinate 2,307 downwards.
TGGGAATTCTTAGTGTCAAATTAGTTAAGACAACTGAGCTGAAATATTTAGTTTTCAAGAAAATGTTTCTTGAGGATTATTATACAATTATAATTCATATACTGATTTGTATTTACTTTTTACAAAATACTTTTAGTAATACAATTAATGGCTTTAGACATATACTATAAGTTTGGAATTGTGTTGTGCAATTTATTGAACTTACAAAGATATAGAGGGCTTTTCCCCATCTTCAAAGCTATTTGTATAGGAAGGAAAGCAAACTAAGTAAAAAAATTACTGCATAATAAATTTTATGATAATAACCTATGCAAGATACAGATAGAGCAGCAGGGAAGATTTATGGAGAAGGATGAAAAATGTACAAGTAGAGAAGATAGAGCTATAAGTGTTTAACGTGTTAGGCTTTAGGTTCATAAATATGCTTTCTTTCCATGAAACCAGAAGAAAAAGACTAGAGATACAGTGACAGTTCAAATCCATCAACATGTCATAATATCATGAACTCCTAATACTTAGCTAAAACATTGAAGTGAAATGTTTCTTTTTTGTGGTGTCAGGATCCAACCCTGGACATCACATATGTGAGTCATTTTGCAACATTCCAGCACAAAGAGTGAAATTTCTAAAGAGAAATTTATGAACTGCCATGCAATGTTGAAATCTTTAGCCAACTGAAGCAACACGAAAAAAAGAACCCTGAGTGAGGAACCAGTGCTGAAGCTATTTTGCTTCTGAGACTATCTGAACTATGGATATACTGAGCATCTGTATCTGCTAATGAATAAATAAAGCTCTGGGGCATAATGCAAACAGATCTTCCACATTCTCATTTGCATTCCCACTTGAAGAAACATGCATGAAATTAGGACTCCAAACACTAAAAATTTAACTTAAAAGTAATAAAAAAAATGGGGCTGGAGAGATAGCATAGAGGTAGGGCATTTGCCTTGCAAGCAGAAGAATGGTGGTTTGAGTCCCGGCATCCCAAATGATTCCCCAAGCCTGCCAGGAGCGATTTCTGAGCATAGAGCCAGGAGTATCCCCTGAGTACTGCTGGGTGTGACCCGAGAACCAAAAAAAAAGAAAAAAGTGATTAAAAAATAAAACCTTGCCAGGCAGAGAGAGGCAGAAAGGTTTTCCTTTCAATAGGTATGAAACATATCCCGAGAATTTATAAGTACATATTTTGTTTGCGTAAAGTGTTACAAATACACCTATGTCTGTGTGTTTGTGGACATGTGTAAATGTGCATGTTGGAAGTATATGAATGTGTGTGTCTGAATGTGCACATGTAACTAGGTAGGTGTGTGTGTGTCTGAGGGTGGGATGTGAGTTATTGTATGTGAAAGTGTTTGTGTTATGTGTATGTGTCTGTGAGAGTTATGAGTATGTATGTATATGTCTGAATGAGTGTGTATGTATAAGTGTGTTCTGTATATGTGTATGTGTATAAGTGTGTCTTGCATGTATGTGTGAACACCTGTGCATAAGTGTGTATGTATATGTGTCTGAATACGTGAGTGTATGTGTTTTGTGTGTATATTTGTAAGAGTGTATGTGTGTCGTGTGTGTATGCATATATTAATGTGTGTATTTGTGTGTATCTCCTCATCAGTGCCCTGGAGAGGTCTGACCTGATGGTTTAGTGCTGCTTGGGTCTTGTATTCTAGAGGTCAGATAGTTCTAGGATCAAACTCAGGACCTCTCACGTAAGGTGTGTGTTCCAAACTTTTGAGCTGTCTTCCTGGCCAAACTACCTATTTTTATATCAATATAAATATATACAATAAATATACAAATAGATATGTCAATATACATAAATCAAGTAAAGAATTTAAATTTTTTAGAAGCTCTATAATTGGTAGTGTTTCCAACTCACTGCTAAAATCTCATATAAATCTTTTCTAAAGAAATCAGTTATGAATAAATCTTCAAACAATTACCCTAAAATTATTTTTTGAAAAAGCAGTTTATTTATTAACTGATTGGTTTTGGGGTCACACCCAGACATACTCAGGGGTTACTCCTGACTCTGTGCTCAGAAATCACTCTTGGCAAACTCAGGGGACTACATGGGGTGCCAGGTTTGAACCGGGTTCAGGGTCGTTTGCATGCAAGGCAAATGCCCTATCATCTTGCTAATCTCTCTGGCCCCCTATACTAAAATTCTAAGGAAACTTTTCAACTCACAGTTAAAAGTCAAAATACATAAATTCAAGACATTTTATCCCATATAAGATGGGGTAACAAGGAGCTTTTATTAAAAACTCCCAACTAAAATGAGCAAGAAATATTGAAATAAAA
>PVKC010014323.1:0-22202 GCA_004027635.1 Crocidura indochinensis | reverse complement strand
ATCTTTGCATCTGCATTCATCAGTGATATTGGTTTGTAATTTTCTTTTTTTGTTACATCTCTGTCTGGTTAAGGTATCAAGGTGATGTTGGCTTCATAAAAGGTATTTGGAAGTGTTTCTGTTTCTTCGATTTCATGGAAAAGTCTTGCCAGGATTGGTAGTAGTTCCTCTTGGAAAGTTTGAAAGAATTCATTAGTGAATCCATCTGGGCCCGGGGTTTTGTTTTTGGGCAGGCCTTTGATTACCGTTTTAATTTCATCAATAGTGATGGAGGAGTTTAGATATGCTACGTCTTCTTCCTTCAACCTTGGAAGATTATAAGAATGCAAGAATTTATCTATTTCTTCCAGGTTCTCATTTTTAGTGGCGTAGAGGTTTTCAAAGTAGTTTCTGATTACCCTTTGAATCTCTGCCATATCAGTAGTGATCTCTCCTTTTTCATTCCTAATACGAGTTATCAAGTTTCTCTCTCTCTCTTTCTTTGTTAGTTTTTTCAGTGGTCTATCGATCTTGTTTATTTTTTCAAAGAACCAACTTCTGCTTTCATTGATCTTTTGGATTGTTTTTTAGGTTTCCACTTCATTGATTTCTGTTCTCAGCTTTGTTATTTCTTTCTGCCTCCCTATTTTTGGGTCCTTTAGTTGAGCACTTTCTAGTTCTATGAGCTGTGTCATTAAGCTACTCAGGTAAGCCCCTTCTTCCTTCCTGATGTGTGCTTGCAAAGATATAAATTTTCCTCTCAGTACTGCTTTTGCTGTGTCCCATAAGTTCTGATAGTTTGTGTCTTCATTATCATTTGTTTCCAGGAATCTTTTTATTTCCTCTTTGATTTCATCTCGAACCCACTGGTTATTCAGTAAGAGGTTGTTTAGCTTCCAGGTGTTAGAGTTTTTCTTCTTTGTTCCCTGGAGTCCACAAATAATTTCAGAGCCTTGTGGTCAGCAAAGGTAGCCTGCAAAATTTCTATCCTCTTGATATTTTGAAGATATGTTTTATGTGCCAGCATGTAATCTATCCTAGAGAATGTCCCATGTACATTGGAGAAGAATGTGTATCCAGGTTTCTGAGGATGGAGTGTCCTATATATATCCACTAGTCCTCCTTCTTCCATTTCTCTCCTCAGGTCCAGTATATTCTTGTTGGGTTTCAGTCTGGTTGACCTGTCCATTGTTGACAAAGCTGTGTTGAGGTCCCCCACAATTATTGTGTTGCTGTTGATGTTATTTTTCAACTTTGTCAACAATTGTATTAAATATTTTGCTGGACCCTCATTCGGTGCATATATGTTTAGAAGAGTGATTTCTTCCTGCTCCACATACCCCTTGATTAATATATAGTGTTCATCTTTGCCCCTTACAACCTTCCTGAGTATAAAGTTTGCATTATCAGATATTAGTATGGCCACTCCAGCTTTTCTGTGGGTGTTGTTTGCTTGGATAATTTTCCTCCAGCCTTTTATTTTGAGTCTATGTTTGTTCTGAGTATTCAGGTGCATTTCTTGCAGACAGCAGAAAGGTGGATTGAGTTTTTTGATCCATTTAGCCACTCTGTGTCTCTTAACTGGTGCATTTAGTCCATTGACATTGAGAGAAATAATTGTCCTGGGATTTGATGCCATCTTTATATCAAAATTTGGTGTGTCTTTTGGTTACTCTTGTGTTAAATTATGTCTTTCAGTTTTTCTCTTAAGTGTGGGTTTGAGTCTGTAAAGTTTCTGAGTTGTTTTTTGTCTGTGAAACTATGTATTTTTCCGTCGAACCGGAAAGTGAGTTTTGCTTGGTGCAGTATTCTAGGTGAAGCATTCATTTCATCCAGTCTTGTCACAATATTCCACCACTGCTTTCTGGCCTTGAGTGTTTCTGGTGACAGGTCTGCTGTAAATCTCAAGGATGCTCCCTTTAATGTAATTTCCTTTTTTGATCTTGCTGTTTGCAGAATTATGTCTCTATCTGTGGGATTCGTCATTGTGACTAGGATGTGTCTTGGAGTATTTTTTCTGGGGTTTCTTTTGGTTGGTACTCTTCGGGCATGTAGGATTTGATCACATATATTCTTTAGCTCTGGAAGTTTCTCTTTTATGATGTTCATGGCCATTGATTTTTCCTGGAAATTTTCTTCCTGTGTTTCTGGGACTCCAATGATTCTTAGGTTGTTTCTGTTGATCTTATCATAGACTTCTATTTTCATCTGTTCCCATTCTTTGTCTATTTTTTCTACTTTCTGTTTGTTTGTTTGTTTTAAGTTTTTTTTCCAATCTCTCCCACTGTATGGAGTTGTTATTTACCTCAACTTCTACAGCACCAATTCTATTCTCAGCTTCTTCTACCCTGGTGTTGAGGTTATCCATTTTTCCATTCAGTTCATTTACTGAGTTTTTCAGGCCTGTTAGTTGACATGTTATTTCAGTTTGGAGTTTTGTGATTTCTGTCATCATATTTTCTTGATTCTTATTAGTATCCTGTTCAAGTCGGTCCATGGTTTCTTTGAGTTCTTTCAGCATCTTCCATATTGCTTTTCTAAAGTCCTTATCTGACAGATTGATTAGTTCATTGGTCGTTGTCTGGTCATCAGAATTCTCATCTTCGTTCTCTATGTCTGACGCTGGCCTGCGTTGTTTGCCCATTGTCACACTTGTATTGTGTGTTTTTCTACTTGTTGCAGTAGTGTTCATTGCCTAAATGATGTGCGCAGCTACACTCCTCTGGTTCCGCCCTTTCTGGGTGTATCGATTTGCCTACAAGGTAGTGGAGTCCTTCGTGGATGAGGCCTCTCAAAGGATCAAATCTTGGGCCTAGGCACACATCAGAGAAGGAGTCCAGAAAGAAATGTTGGGCTTCAGTTGTCCAACACAGTCCTTAGTGTGATTTTTTTCTCTTCTTGTTGCGATGTTTTTCTTTCCTTAGAAAGAATGCGTGGCCCACTCCCACAAGGTCCGGAGGACAGGAGACGAAAGATAAACACAAAGAAAATACAGAACTCACAGTTCTTTGCAGTTGGCTCCACTAGGCAGGCGTGGATTCGCAGAGATTCCCAGCCTGATGTCACAAACAGGGGACCTTGCTTTTGCACGGTACTTGAATCTTGCCCTGTGGTTGTTTTCTTAATGTCCATTTCTTCCTTATTATTATTGGTGCATAGAAAGGCCATTGATTTTTGTGTGTTAATTTTGTAGCCTGCCACCTTGCTATATGAGTCTATTGTTTCTATAAGATTTTTGGTAGTCTTTAGGGTTTTCTAAGTAGAGTATAATGTCATCTGCAAACAGCGAGAGCTTGACTTCTTCCTTTCCTATCTGGATTCCCTTGATATCTTTTTCTTGCTCATCACTATAGCGAGTACTTCCAGTACTATGTTGAATAGGAGTGGTGAGAGAGGACAGACTTGTCTTGTGCAAGAATTTAGAGGGAAGGCTTTCAGTTTTTCTCCATTGAGGATAATATTTGCCACTGGCTTGTGGTAGATGGCCTTAACTATATTGAGAAAGGTTCCTTTCATTCCCATCTTGTTCAGAGTTTTGATCAAGAATGGGTGTTGGACTTTATCAAATGCTTTCTCTGCGTCTATTGATATGATCATTTGATTTTTTTTATTTTTCTTGTTGTTGATGTTGTGTATTATGTTGATAGATTTATGTTGATAGATAGAATGTTAAACATCCTTGCATTCCTGGGATTAAACCTACTTGATCATAGTGGATCATCTTCTTAATAAGGCACTGAATCCTATTTCCCAGGATTGTGTTGAGGATCTTTGCATATGCATTCATCAGTGATATTGGTCTACTGTGATTTTCTTTTTTCATAGCACCTCTGTCTGGTTTAGGTAACAGGGTGATGTTGGCTTCATAAAAGCTATTTGGAAATGATCCCATTTTTCAATTTCATAAAAGAGTCTTGCCAGGATTGGTAGAAGTTCCTCTTGGAAAGTTTGAAAGAATTCATTAGTGAATTCATCTGGGCCTGGGCTTTGTTTTGGGGCAGACTTTTGATTACCATTTTAATTTCATCAATAGTGATGGGGGTGTTAGATATGCTACATCCTCTTCATTTAACATGGAAGATTATAATAGTCCAAGAATTTATCCATTTCTTCTGGTTCTCATTTTTAGTGGCATAGAGTTTCTCAATGTAGTTTCTGATTACCCTTTGAATCTCTGCCATATCAGTAGTGATCTCTCCTTTTTCATACCTAATATGAGTCATCAAGTTTCTCTCTCTTTGTTAGTTTTGCCAGTGGTCTATCAATCTTGTTTATTTTTTCGAAGAACCAACTTCTGCTTTCGTTGATCTTTCGGATTGTTTTTTGGGTTTCCACTTCATTGATTTCTGCTCTCAGCTTTGTTATTTCTTTCTGTCTCCCTATTTTTTGGTTCTTTTGTTGAGCACATTCTAATTCTATGAGCTGCGTCATTAAGCTACTCAGGTAAGCCCCTTCTTCCTTCCTGATGTGTGCTTGCAAAGCTATAAATTTTGTGTCTTTATAATCATTTGTTTCCAGGAAAGTTTTGATTTCCTCTCTGATTTTCTCTCAGACCCACTGGTTATTCAGTATGAGGCTGTTTAACTTCCAGGTGTTAATTTTTTTCTTCTGTGTCCTTTTGGAATTCACATATAATTTCAGAGCCTTGTGGTCAGCAAAGGTAGCCTGCAAAATTTCTATTCTCTTTATATTATGGAGGTATGTTTTATGTGCCAGCATGTAGTCTATCCTGGAGAATGCCCCATGTACATTGGAGAAGAATGTGTATCCAGGTTTCAGGGAATGAGGTGTCCTATATATATCTACTAGGCCTCTTTCTTCCATTTCTCTTCTCAGGTCTGGTATATTCTTGTTGGGTTTCAGTCGGTTGACCTATCCATTGTTGACAAAGCCGTGTTGAGGTCCCCCACAATTATTGTGTTGTTATTGATATTATTTTTCAGATTTGTCAACAATTGTATTAAAATTTTTGCTGGCCCTCATTCTGTGCATATATGTTTAGGAGAGTGATTTCTTCCTGCTCTACATACCCCTTGATTAATATATTATATCCATCTTTGTCCCTTACAACCTTTCTGAGTATCAAGTTTGCATCATCTGATATTAGTATGGCCACTCCAGCTTTTTTATGGGTGTTGTTTGCTTTGATAATTTTCCTCCAGCCTTTTATTTTGAGTCTATGTTTGTTCTGAGTATTCAGGTGCGTTTCTTGTAAGCAGCAGAAGGTTGGATTGAGTTTTTTGATCCATTTAGCCACTCTGTGTCTCTTAACTGGTGCATTTAGTCCATTGACATTGAGAGAAAGAATTGTCCTGGGATTTGATGCCATCTTTATATCAAAATTTGGTGTGTCTGTCTTTTGGTCAGTCTTGTCTTAAATCAGGTCTTTCAGATTTTCTCTTAAGACTGGTTTTGTGTCTGTAAAGTTTCTAAGCTGTTTCTTGTGTGTAAAACCATGATTCTTCCGTCAAATCTGAAAATGAGTTTTTCTGGGTACAGTATTCTAGGCTAAGCTTTTATTTCATTGAGTTTTTTCACTATGTCCCACCACTGCTTTCTGGCCTTGATTGTTTCTGGTGACAGTTCTGCTATAAATCTCAAGCATGCTCCCTTGAATATAATTTCCCTTTTTGATCTTGCTGCTTTCAAAATTCTGTCTCTATCTGTGGGATTCATCATTGTGACTAGGATGTGTTTGGGGGTATTTTTTCCTGGGGTCTCTTGTGTTTGATACTCTTCAGGCATGCAGGATCTGATCGCATATATTCTTAAGCTCTGGAAGTTTCTCTTTAACAATGATTCTTAAGTTGTTTCTGTTGAGCTTATCATAGACTACTATTTTCATCTGTTCACATTCTTTGATTAATTTTTCCATTGTCTGTTCATCTGCTTTAAGTTTTTTTTCTATCTCTCCCACTGTATGGAGTTGTTATTTATCTCATCTTCCACAACACCAATTTTATTCTCAGCTTCTGTTAACCTGTTGGAGAGTGTATCCATTTTGTTATTCAATTTGCTTACTGAGTTTTTCAGACCTGATATTGACCTGTTATTTCAGTTTGGAGTTTTGTGATTTCTGTCTTCATATTTTCTTGGTTCTTATTAGTGTTCTGTTCAACTCGACCCATGGTTTCTTTGAGTTCTTTGAGCATCTTCCATATTTCTTGTCTAAACTCCTTATCAGAGAGATTGATTAGTTGTTGACTGTTTTCTGGTCTTCAGAACTGTTGTCTTCATTCTCTATGTCTGATGCTGGCCTGCATTGTTTCCCCATTGTCACACTTGTATTGTGGGTTTTTCTACGTGTTATGGTGGTATTCATTTGCTAAATGATGTATGTGGCCACACTCCTCTGGCTCCTCCCTTTCTGGGTGGATCAACTTGCCTCCAAGGAAGGGGAGTTCTCCGTGGATGAAGCCTCACACAGGATCAAATCTTAGTCCGGAGCATGCAGCAGAGAAGACAGTCCGGGGACAAATGTTGAGCTTCAGTGATCCAGCACAGTTCTTTGTGTGATTTTTTTCTTCTTGTTGCAGTGGCTTTTTCTCATTAGCCTCTTCTGGAGCCTCTGGGAGAGCGAATTTTCTGGGCCCTTTTCAGCTCACTCCCAAAGAGGTTTAGGAGACAGGACAGGAGACAAACACACACAGGCAGCACTCACAGTTTCTTACAGTTGAGCCCCACTGGGCAGGCATAAATTTTCCCAACATGATGTCACAAACAGGGGACCTACCTTCTGCGAAGTACTGCTTATATCCAGATTTCACGTTTGGAAGCAGTTCTTGGAATTCTGGCCCTTGAATGAGCCTCTGGGAGAGTGAATTTTCTGGGCCCTTTTCAGCCCACTCCCAAGAGGTTCAGGAGACAGGACAGGAGACAAACACACACAGGCGGCACTCACAGTTTCTCATAGTCGGGCCCCACTAATAACACTTTTTTTTAAATAATAAAATTGCAGTATGGAGAAGGATCAACAGAGATCTCAAATAGACCAGGCTCCAGGTCAGACTGATCAAGTTCTAAGCTTGTACCTGAAAAATAACATGATGTTGGCTGAGGATAAAATTTCCATGTAACAAGAAGAGCCACTAGGCACATAAACTCCTATAGAGTAACTTGCAGGATTCCTCCTTTATGGGTTTAATATTTACAGCTTCTTTTTCCTTTTGCCACTTTCAGATCTCTTTCCTCACTCTTCCAGAATGACAGGGCTTTCACTCCTGTGTGGGACCATTCTTTGTAAATCGAAGAATATATAAATTTTATGTTGTGCAAGTATCCAAGTGCATTGCCATTTTGTATTCTCAGCAAGGGGACAGGATTCCTGTGGTCCCCGGCTAGATGGAGCCTGGATACCAATAGTTCTGGAATTGTTAGCCTTCACATCTTGTCTCCCAGATACTGTCCCTTTAATCTCACATTTATCTCATCCAAAGACAGACAGGCACTATGAACACTTGGAAAAAAGCCATGTAACTTCTATAGAACACAGTTGTTCTATAACATTAAGTCCTAGGTCCCTGTGGGCCCAAGGAAGTTCAATATGTATGCCACTGACTCTTCCTCAGTATTACCTGTCCTTAGACCAGTGGTTCTCAAATAGTGGGATGCGCCACCCTGGGGGGCATGAGGCTCCATAAAGGGGTGGGGTGCGTTTGACCTCGGCAAACACTGTCATGAAAAGTTAAACCTCTTTTTTATGTCTCTGGAGCTGAGAGTTGCTGTGTCCTGCTTCAAACCCCACTTTGAAAAGCTATGCAATGCAAAACGTGCTCATTGTAGTCATTAATTCAGACATCACCTCTGATTAAAAAATCAGCTCAAACTATTTTATATATTTTTGTTTAGCAGGTTAAAGTTTTGTTTAATAAAGGCACTATTTACAGTCATGTGGGTGGGGCGCAAAAATGTTTTCTTCTTCTTGGGGGGCATGACAGAAAATAATTGAGAAGCAGAGCCTCAGACCATTGCAAAAATATTAATTCTATTTTAAATAGGTAACATTTATGTGGTTCAAACTTTGAAAATATAAAAAGAAATATATATAAATATAAAAAGAAATGTCAGTATAACAAGAAATATCAATCCACTTTTCTCTATCCCATTGATGAGTCTTTTGTTGTTGTTGTTTGTTTGATTTGGATTTCCTTTGTTTGGTTTTTTTCTCTCTGTTTGTCTCCCTCTTCTTCTACCCTCTCCTCCTGATTATTATCAATTCAATCCATGTCAAATAAAAACCACACAGTTATCGCCTCTATAGGAAAGGAGAGCTGATATATAGGGTGCTGCGGACAATACTGCAAAGGTTAAAGACCTATATAGATAGACCTCACTAACACAATGGTTAGTACTCGAGAAACAAAACCTATACGTATCCAAAAGGTGATCTATTAGTGTCTTTACCTTACATGTACTATACTTACATATCTTTCTTTACTCAGCGTAGCTCTTGCTCTTCCCACCTCTTTTCTTTAATATATACCTAAGCTAACTTCTATATGTTTATGTGTGGGCAGGAGCACACAGAGATAGGAATCCTCCTTGAGAGACAATCTAAATTAAAAACAACCCACACCTATAGCCTATATAGCCCCTCTCATGTACTATCTCCTCTCCCCCCTTCAGAAATCCGACTTTCCCTTTATCCCTCAGTCCCATCCCCGATATCCCATCATATTAAAACTCTTCACCCTCAGTTCTTAAACAATTAGGCATTAAGACCAACCTCCTACCCCAAAAAACCAGTACCCAGCACTCAAGTGAAGAGACACCCACTCAAACCCAAACCTTGTTCCCAGCAAGAAAATACAACCAACACCCCAACTGACTATGCAGTGTGGTCCTCCTAATCACCTCTCCCTAATGTGGACTGTGGCTTGATGCTGGACCTAGGTTCAAAAGTATCCCCACTGCAAGAACTCTACCCAAGACCTCCCTGCTGCAAATCTTTTATCAATCTCAGGAAGGCCAGGGTGTGTGATGAAAATGTGCCCTGGAGCCCACAAGGAAATCTCAAAAGATAATGGGGAAGCCTATACTTTCATCATAAGTATAAGACCTATATAACACTACCTCTTAACCTGTTTTTCCCCAAATGTAAAGTAATCTCCTGCATCACTTTGTTCCTTTTTCTTTTTCTTTTTCTTTTTTTTTTTGTTTTGCCTTTTTTGGGTCATACCTGGCAGTGCTCGGGGGTTGCTCCTGGCTCACTGCTCGGAGGTCACTCCCTGGGCATAGAGGACCATGTGGGATGCCAGGATTCGAGCCACCATCCTTCTGCATGAAAGGCAAACGCTTACCTCCATGCTATCTTTCCGGCCCCACTCTGTATCTTTAATTACTTCTTTTATTTAATTTATTTTATTTTTTTGCCTCTGGCTTAGGGAGACCATATGGGACGCCAGGGGATTGAACCGCGGTCCTTCCTTGGCTGGTGCTTACAAGGCAGACACCTTACCTCTAGTATCACCTCGTGGGCCCCTTGTTTTTCACTTTCAAAAATAATTCTAGATTTAAAGATGATTTGGTGTTTTTTCTTTGTCATGAATGCCAGACTCTTTTTTTAAATAAAAAACCAATATTTATACCAAATTCATAGCTGCAATAGAAAGATTAATTCATATATAACATTTTGTTTTGATTATTTTTTTCCATATATTTTTTCTTTATTTAAACATCTTGGTTACATATATGGTTGTGATTAGATTTCAGTCATGTAAGGAACACCCCCCTTTACCAGTGCAACATTCCCACCACGAATGTCCCAAATCTCCCTCCCTCTCAACCCACCTCCACCTGTATTCCAGACAGACTTTCCAATTCCTTCATTCATTCACATATTAGGGTAGTTCTCTGTGTAGTTATTTCTATAACTGCAGTCACCACTCTTTGTGGTGAGCTTCATGAAGTGAGCTGAAAGTTCCAGCCCTACTCTTATTGTCTCTGAGGATTGTTGCAAAAGTAACTTTTATTTTTCTCAAAACCCATAGATGAGTGAGACTATTCTGCATCTCTCTCTCTCCCTCTGACTTATTTCATTCAGTATGGTAGATTCCACGTACATCCATGTATAGGAAAATTGCATGACTTCATCTCTCTTGACGACTGCATAATATTCCATTGTGTATATGTACCACAGTTTCCTCAGCCATTCATCTGTTGAAGGGCATCTTGGTTGTTTCCATAGCCTGGCTATTGTGAATAGTGCTGCAATAAATATAGGTGTGAGGAAGGGGTTTTTGTATTGTATTCTTGTGTTCTTAGGGTATATCCCTAGGAGTGGGATAGCTGGGTCGAATAGGAGCTCAATTTCCAGATTTTGGAGGAATCTCCATATTGCTTTCCATACTTCTTTTATTTAATTTTTTAAAATATTTTCTTTACATATATGTGAGCATATATATTTTTAGTTTTTGTCATGTTTCTGTTTTCTTCTCTCTCCACCCCAAATCCACCAGCAATGATGTAGGACCTTTCTTCCTGTAAAGGCATATTAAAAAAAAGGGGAAATCTTTTTTGTTTGTTTGCTTGTTTTTTTGGCCACTCCCATTTGATGCTCAGGGGTTACTCCTGGCTAAGTGCTCAGAAATTTCCCCTGGCTTGGGGGTGCCATATGGGATGCCAGGGGATCGAACCACGGTCCTTCCTGGGCTAACACTTGCAAGCCAGACACCTTACCTATAGCGCTACCTCTCTGGCAAAAAGGGGAAATCTTACATATACAAACAACCTCTTATCTACTAGGGAGTTCTTATCTACTAAGAACTCATACTTTTTTTACAACACAGGGGCATCTTCCACCTTGAACATATGTCACATGGAACCAATGTAAACCCCAGGGAATTAGGCACTGACCGTCCAGCCTTGACTCCTGGATCCCAGACATAGAAACGACACAGTTCTCCACAAGCTCCAGGAATCAAATCTCCTCTGGGCCATCCATAATGCTGGTCTGACACCAACATGGGCCAGTTCTAAAAAGATATCCTGACAACGAGGACATGGGAACAACTTGACCTAAGAGCAAGTTGTCCTTTCTCACCAGCCAACGATAAGACAAAATCAGAAGACTTTCCACCCTTTGATCTGTGCAAAAGTCAAGATTGCTATCTACAGATGACTGCTTGTCACAACCATGTCTGGACAGTAAGCATCCCGGGACCAACAACAACAACAATAAAACAAAACTCTAGCCTAGGTTTTGGTCTATGTTCTGTTCAGCAAACAAGATCTCCAATTCCAGAGGTCTGACTGAGACAATCACAACTGAATGGGTCTTCCAGAAACATAACAAAAGACTCTATCCCAGGTTCCATCCTAGGAGCAGCATAATGACCAAGACTACCAGCTACAGAAGATGGATTAAAATGACACTGAAGAAACAGAATTACTAGAATCACAAAGAAAGACTTCATCATAAGCTCCATCTCTTGAGTTGTACAGACACCAATATCTCTAGATATAGAGGTCTGGTTTTACCATTCATGATGAAGCAGAAGTCTTCCATGCACCACAAAAGTACCAAGGGCAGAGTAAATTATCATGCAAGGAGTCTATAGTTAAACCCATGACAGTATACTTCAAGGGTGGAGAAACCCTGTATCTCCCTAAGTCAAGGGAATTCCCACTACAATGTCCCTAATAGTTACAGTGCCTATGCAGGGTGGAGAACAAAATAGTCGTTTTATCCACTTATATATTTATTGACTGATTGTATTTTTGACTTCTTTATTTTCGTGTAGATATTGAAGTTGATATCTCCATTTTTATTTTATTTTATTTTATTTTATCTTTCTCTCTTTGCACCCCGGCAGAGTTTGATTTCAGGACCAAGACTATTGTGTGGTGCTTGTCTTTATTGCTGTAGTACTCGATAGATATTTTACTTGATATTTTTTCTGTACTGTTACAGTGTTTCAATTACCTTTTTCCTGTCCCCTCTCAAACTGAGGTTGAAAGCCTCTAAAAGGACTCTGCTTATTTTCAATTTATTTGATTTTTTACCCCATTCTATTGCTTTTCTTTCCTTCAAACAAAACCACATAACTCGAGCTATCTAGCTCCGCCTCTCAAAAAGAGGGGGAGATAAAGAGGGTACCAGGGCCAAACAGATATATGATCACTAGTAGTAAGCTAGACATAGAGGGGACCACTTATTCAGGCAGCCCATGGGGTGAGGGTGAGAGATATGGGTTGTAGGAAGGGAATGGGGGAGAAAAAAGGACAAATTTGGTGATGTGAATTCCCCTGACTCAATGATAATATGTACCTAAAATACTACTGTGAAAGATATTTAAGTTAATATAGTCAAAATAAAAAATTTAAAAAATATTAATTCTATTATTAATAGGTAACACATTTATGTGATTCAAACTTTGAAAATATAAAAAGAAATGTCAGTATAACAAGAAATATCAACCACTTTTCTCTATCCCATTGATGAGTTTCTTTTAGTACAACATGTAAGACACCCTTTCAAGAGTGATCCCTGAGCACAGAGACAGAAATAAGTAAGGAACATAGCCAGGTATGGCCTAAAATAAAAAAATTTAAGAAAAGTCTTTCTCAGACTGAGAGATGAGTGAAAACCAGCTACCAGAGTGCCAGGCAGAGCATTGGTTCCTTTGTCTGTGAAAGTGCGAGGAGTCTGCCGCTGGGACATTGGTGACTGGTGAGATTGAGGGGACCCATTGGCTTTGAATGTTTCTCTTGTCTCATATTCTGTCTCCTGAATCTCTCTTGAAAAGGCCAGCAAAGGCCCAGCACAAACACTCTCCTAGAGGCTCCAGAAGTGCATGGCTGCACTCTTTCTAACTAATAAATCCCACCATAACATGCAGGGAAAAAAATCACACTACGAGTGTGACAATGGGGAAACCCCACAGGCAAACACCATGCAAGAAAATGAAGATGATAGCTCTGAACTGAAAAACTCAATGGAAAACATCTCCAACAGGATAACATCAGCCAAGGACTGAATCAGTGAATTGGAAGATGAACTACAGAACAACTCCATACAGCAGAAGAGATTGAAAAAGAACCTTAAGGTAAATGATCAGAATATGGAAAGAGTAATCAAAGACTGTGAACAGATGAAAATAGAAGTCTTTGATAAACTCAACAAAAACAACATAAAATTCATTGGGAATACTTCCAAACAGCTTTTATGAAGTCAACTTCACCTTGATACCAAAACCAGACAGAGATGCTGCCAAAAAAGAAAATGATAGACCAGTATCCCTGATGAACACAGATACAAAGATCCCAACAAGATACTTGCAAAAAGGATCTAATTCCTCATCAAGATCATTCACAACAATCAAGTAGGGATGACCCAGGAATGCAAGGATGGTTTAACATCCATAAATCTATCAACATAATACACAACACAAACAACAAGAAAAATAAAAATCAAATTATCATATCAATATATGCAAGAAAACATTTGATAAGGTCCAACACCCATTCTTGATAAAACAAAAACTCTCAGTAAGATGGAAATGTAAGGAACTTTTCTCAATTTATTTAAGGCCATCTACCACAAACTAACGGCAAATATCCTCAATGGAGAAAAAATAAAAGCCTTTCTTCTGAATTCTGGTACAAGACAAGGCTGTCCTTTCTCACCACTCCTATTCAACATAGTACTGAAATTGCTTGCTATAGATATTAGGCAAGAAAAAGATATCAAGAGAATCCAGATAGGAAAGAAAGAAGTCAAGCTCTCACTGTTTGCAGATGACATGATACTCTACGTAGAATACCCTAAAGACTCTTCAAAAAAGCTTCTAGAAACAATAGACTCATATAGCAAGGTGGCAAGGTGGCAGGCTACAAAATTAACACACAAAAATATATGACCTTTTTATACACCAATAATGATAGAGAAGAAATGGACATTAAGAAAACAACCCCATTCACATTAGTGTCACAAATATCAACTTGACCAAAGACGTGAAGGACCTATACAAAGAAACCTATAAAACTCTGCTCCAAGAAATAAGAGAGGACACATGGAAATGGAAACACCTATCCTGCTCATGGATTGGAAGGATCAACAGCATTAAAATGGCAATACTCCTCAAAGCATTGTACAGAATTAATGCGATCCCTCTCAAGATACCCATGACATTCTTAAAAAAAGTGGATCAAACACTTCTGAAATTCATTTGGAACAATAAACACCCTTGAATAGCTAAAGCACTCCTTGGAAAAAGAAATATGGGCGGCATTACTTTTCCCAACTTTAAACTGTATTACAAAGCAATAGTTATTAAATCAGCCTGGTATTGGAATATAAACACTCAGATCAATGGCATAGGCTTGAATACACAGAGAATGCTTCCCAGACATACAATCACGTAATTTTTGATAAATAGCAAGAAATCCTAAATGGAGCAGGAAAAGTCTCTTCAACAAGTGATAGTGGCACAACTGGTTAGCCACTTGCAAAAAAGCAAACTTAGATCCCCAGCTAACATCATGTACGAAGGTCAAATCCAAATGGATTAAAGACCTTGATATCAAACCTGAAACCATAAGGTACATAGAAAAACATGTAGGTAAACAATCCATGACATTGAGACTAAAGGCATCTTCAAGGAGGAAACAACACTCACCAAACAAGTGGAAGCAGAGATAAACAGATGGGAATATATTAAGCTGAGAAGCTTTGGGACCTCAAAGGAAGCAATTCCCAGAATACTAGAGCCACCCACTGAATGGGTGAAATTATTGACCCAATACCCATCATATAAGGGGCTAATATCCAAATCCAAAATATATAAGGCACTGAGTGAACTTTACAAGAAAAAAAATCATCTAATTCCGTCAAAAAATGGGGAGAAGAAATGAACAGACACTTTGACGAAAAAGCAATACAAATGGCCAAAGGGCACATGAAAAAAAAATGCTCCACATCACTAATCATCAGGGAGATACAAACCAAAACATCTATGAGGTTCCATCTCTCACCACAGAGATTAGTGCACATCATAAAGAATGAAAACAAGCAGTGCTGGTGGGAATGTGGAGAGAAAGGAACTCTTATTCACTGCTGGTGGAAATGCCATCTAGTCCAATCATATGGAAAGCGATATGGAGATTCCTCCAAAAACTGGAAATTGAGCTTGCATATATCTGGCTATATCACTCCTAGGGATTTACCCTAGGAACACAAAAATACAAAATACAAAAAATATGAAAAGCCCTTCCTCACACCTATATTCTTGCAGCATTATTCACAATAGACAGATTCTGAAAACAACCAAGATGCCCTTCAACAGATGAATGAGTAAAGAAACTGTGGTACATATACACAATGGAATATTATGCAGCCATCAAGAGATGAAGTCATAAAATTTTCTATACATGGATGTACATGGAATCTATTATGCTGAGTGAAATAAGTCAGAGGGAGAGAGATAGGCGCAAAATAGTTTCACTCATTTATGTATTTTAAGAAAAATAAAAGATATTCTTGTGGGACCCAGGAGATAGCATGGAGGTAAGGTGTTTGCCTTTCATCGGTTTGAATCCCGGTGCCTCATATGGTCCCCCTGCCTGCCAGGAGCAATTTCTGAGCATGGAGCCAGGAGTAACCCCTGAGCACTGCCGGGTGTGACCCAAAAACCAAAAAAAAAAAAAAAAGATATTCTTGCAATAATTTTCAGAGACAAAAAAGAGGAAGGCTAGAAGTTCAGCTCATTACATGAAGTGCACATGAGTGCAGTTAGAGAAATAACTACAGTGAGAACTATCATAACAATGTTAATGAATGAGGAAAGTATAAAGCATTTCTAGAATACAGGCAGGAGTGGGGTGGGGAGGAGGAAGATTTGGGACATTGGTGATAGGAATGTTGCACTGGTGAACGGGGTATTCTTTACATGACTGAAACCCAACTACAATCATGTTTGTAATCAAGGTGTTTCAATAAAGTTATTCATAAAAATAAATAAAATTAAATTATAAATAAATTTGTAAACCATTAAAAAAAGACCTGCTCTGGGCTCCAGGCATACTAGGTTGTCCAACCTTGAGCCATTCCCTGTGGTCCCAGTAAAAATTGTTTTTGCACATTCACTGTTGTTGGTGTCAGGTTTCTGTAAAGATCCTGGATTCTGTACATATCGTACATTGAGGGCAATGTAGAGAGCCCTGCCCTGAAATTAGGTTGTTGTTGCTATTAAGTCTTCTGGGTGTTAAGAGAACCCTCTTTGGAGTAATTTGATTCCAGGAGAACAGTAGAATCTCCCCTTGTAGAGGATTGCTTCTGGGAGATGTTATGGACAGCCATGGTTGTTTTGTAGATGGTATCCTTGTTTCACAGGTGAATGGACAATTCCCATTCTTCTGAGACCTGAGCCAGGTCATTATGACAATGTTCAGGATGTAAGGCCCACTGCATTTCAAGATTTGTGTGTTCATATCTCTATTAGATAGGAACGTGTTTGTATGTGTAATATTTTCTCATTTTAATGTACCTATGCAAAAGAGGAACCACAAGGTATTATTGGTACATATGAGGGTTGAGGGAACAAGTCCAACAATCCCCGTCACTTGGTTCTAACATAAGCTATAAACTGAGGGACTCTTCAATATAAGGATATTGAGCAGATCACAAAGAGCATGGAGTCAGGAGTAACCCCTGAGCACTGCCGGGTGTGACCCAAAAACCAAAAAGAAAAAAAAAGTAGCATTTCCTCAAGAAATATGTGACAATTTTGGTCCAACTTCTATGGAAAACAGTACAGAGGATTCTCAGTAAACTCAACATTGAGCTGCCACATAACCCAGAAATTCCACTTTTGGCTATCTATCCCCAGAACAGATAAACATTGATCTAAAAGGATGTATGCACACCACTATTCATTGCAACACCCAGTACATGTACATGTACACATACATGTACTTGGATGTCCATCAACAGATGAGTGTATTGTGAAGGTGTGGTACATACATACAATGGAATACAACATAACTGTAAGGAATGATACAATCATGCATTTTACTGCAACATGGATGGAACTGGAAGATATTATGTTAAATGAAGTAAGCCAAAGAAGGATACTTACAGAGTTATATCACTTATATGTGGTATTTAAAATAGCTGCAAGAAGAAATGCAGTGGCTTAAATGGAGGGAATTGTTTAGAACATCTGTGGCCCCAGAGTATAGCAAAAAGAAGGAAATAAATTGAGTGGAGGAGGAACAAAACAAAAATGAAAGGATGGCAAAGCAGTCTCAGGTGAATTGATAGTGTTAAAAAAGGACAGATCTAAGCTTCCAAGCCAGGCAACAACAATGAAATCAAGAGAACCAAACTTTAACAATCTAAACTTAAAATGGGCCTGTTATACTGGCATGTTGGAGTCTGGGGTTGGTAGTATGGGATGCACTCAGGGAACATTGGTGAAGGGAGATGGACACTGGTGGTGGGATCGGCCCTAATAATATGTATGAAACCCATCTGTGAAGGGCTTTGTAAATCACAGCAATTTCAATGAAATAAAATTAAATAAAAAATGACTTAATAGCTTCTTAGCTACTATAGCTAATAGGAGAATTATTGCATAACCTCTTAAAAATAAAATAAAAAGGTAAAATCCAGTATCTGTTCATACTTTCAACAAATCTGGGATAGAACCTTAAATTTCCCATGGATGTCTACAAGAATTTTCAAGTCAACTTCTTAGTGAATTATGAAATATTGAATTTTATTTGTTACCCTTTAGTGGTCAGGAATAAAAGACAGTTAACCCCTACTTTCCTTTTGGTTCAATATTTGTCTGTCTTTTATGCAGGGAATAAGGTAATAAAAAGGAGATACAAAAACAGGAAATGAATTTGTTATTAACACATGATATTACTGTTTACATAGAAAATTCAGAATGATTATAATTACATTTGAAGATATTACATGCATTTTATAACAAATTTATTGGCTCTTATTGATTACATTAATTTTTATTTCTAGAAAATATAATGCAAAATCTTGACAAATTAAAAAAAATGACCGATGACCTCTTTAAGAGTCATATAAATATAAAGTCATAAAAAGTTAATAAAAAACCTAAATTTATATTGCATTTTCTCTGTAAAAAGAATTATTTTGTTTGTTTTTTGTTTTTTGGGGGGGGGGGTTTGTCACACCCATCGACACTCAGGGGTTACTCCTGGATATGCTTGCAGAAATCGCTCCTGGCTTGAGGGGGACCATATGGGACGTTGGGGGATTGAACCAGGGTTTGTCCTAGGCTAGAGCTTGCAAGACAGATGCCTTCCCTCTAATGCTATCACTCCAGCCCTAAAAATAATTACTTTAAATGACTTGTTTATAATTTAACTTTATTCAGTAAACAATTTGCTAAATTCTCCCCAAAATCCAATCATGAAGGTTAGCATTTATTATTTTACAGATGACTACATTGAAGCTATGATAATTTAAGTAATTTTTTGTCAAGCCCCTAAATTGTAGATGTGGGATTTGAACACAGAGACCCAGGTGCTATTTTAGTTTTAAGATCTCTTTTTCAGAATGTCCTCTTTCTACTGTTAGGGGAGGATTTTTTTGAGAAAAAGTAGGGACAGTACTTAGGAACCAATGTTCCTTAAGGACCCTTTCTAAAAATTTCTTGAAAATCAGGAGCAATCTATGATGAGGTCCTGCACAAGTCAAGTAAGTTGTATCATCCTCCCTCCCTGTAGACCTGGTCATCAGGAATTGGTGTGGAGGTCTGTGTTAACCTCTGATATAAAGTGGGTAACTCTTAACTCACTCTGCCCATGATCTCGAATAGAAGTGATATTTTCTCTTGGATAAAACAGATTTTTATTCTAGTACTTATTTCTCACTAGCCTAATTGCATGAAGAGTATAACAAATTTTCTTATGAGAATTTCTGAGAGACTGCAAATTGAATCTGTCTCTCTCCAGCACACCAGTACCATTGATGACCTAACCGGAACTAGTAACAAGATTAATTTGCCAAATGTTATTGTAGATTCAAGACATATTTTATACTTGATTTTATTTTGCTGTGTATGTTTTATGCTTTCTTTCATAGCAGTGAAGTAGTTTTGTTAATTACTTCTTTGCTTTATTCAACCTTTTTTTCCCCTGAGGTATATGAAAAAAGAGGTAGCTCTTGTTTGAAAGTATTTTGATTGAAAAAATTTTGATTTTTCATGCATATTTTATCTTTACGTTTTTGGTATTGGGTTCTGCAACTTTGATTTGTCATAATAACTTTTGGATATGGGAACTGTCCTGTTCTGTGTATATTAGGAAACCTCCCAGAAGCCCTGCATTCCAGTTAATTAAAGGTTAACTGGTAGAATCACCTATACCCCAGTGGTGACACCAAATTTATCATCAGACATTGCCAAAAGGAGAAAATAGGAATCCCTTAGGTTGACTTGCCAAATCCATGGTTCATTGAAGGAAGAAACTAAGTAGCTGACATATATTGCTATACAAAAACCGTATCAATTGACAATGGCACAGATACATAGTTTCTAACCTCATATATGACATGTAGACTGCAGAAAATTTATCTTAGATAAATGAAAACATAAATAATGAATGAACAAAAATTATTTTTCTATTGTCATAATTTGGGAAAACTGGATGTCAAATAAATAAAATACTCTGACTTGGTTAATTTTATTTCAGATTGACTGGCTTTCACTTATCCAATTGTAAACTCATTTATTCTTTCACTCATCAAGTATTTTGTGAATTCTTGCAAAGGTCAGACTAATGGTTCTTAGTATAAGGACTGGTGCTGGATTATCTGGGAGTTAATCTTTACATTGTTGTTGTTTTGGAAACCCAAGTTAACTGGCATTCCTCATATAGTTATTATAAAGGTCAATTACTTCAGATACATAAGTGCTTAGACTATGATTGAGACTAACACATCTGCATATGTTTGCCTTTTGTATGCCTCATTAAGAAGGTAAAGAAAGATAAAAGTTAAAATGAGCATCTGAATCACTTTAATGAGGCAGGATATACAAGAAGTTCAAGGTAAACATAAGAGAGAGAAGCAAATTACATTAAGTAGAAACGTGGGGCAGGAGGGGAAAGGAATGGAACAGAAGTTTTAAAGAGAACTGATACATTTGAATTAGTCCACTGAGGATGGGCAAGTAGAATGGAGACTGCATGAGAGGAGACTTTAGGAGAAAGCAGTAAGTAAAGCAGGGGCATGGGAATACATGAACAATCTGGTGGTTCATGTGAGCATGGGTTTGGGAAATAATAATCGATAAGTTTTATAGCACAGGGTAAGCTTTGCCCAAAAGGTTTAGCTACCATTTAGTTTATTCTTCACAGGCAATAGTGACCAATCTGTAATAGGAGTTGGGTGAGGGACTCAGATTTGGTATTGCATTCATTATAGATCCTTGATACTTCATGAAAAATCTCTGAAATTGAGCCTTAGATGGAAAAATAATGCCATTTTACAGTATTAATTGAAATACCTAATAAACAAGATTTTGTGCAGTGTCTGCTCACAATATTAATTACTATTATTTTAGAGGAATTAGTTTAAAAAAAAGTGAGAGAGCTGGAAGATAGCTCAAAGGACATGGCACATACTTTGACATATAGAGGACCAAGGGCTCAGTCCTCAGAATCACTTGGCTCTGCACCCCAGCATGTTACACTAGTGTCCTTGCTGGGGAGACAAATAAAGAATTGGTAAAATGAGAAATAGCATTATTTAGAAAGGAACTTCCTGATGATTTATTTAAAATATATTCTTTGTAATACTTTGTCAGTAACTAAAAAATTTTTTTTGAAAGAAAGCAAAAGCAGCCTGACCTAAGACCTAAGGCTTATAGTTCAGAAGATGTAACATATTCTTTCACCTTGCTAATTTTTGTGACTTTTGGCTACTGGCAAGACAGTCATAGGAACACCTTTGTACTGATAAAGTTTCCAGACCCCTAACTAAACATTAGTAGTAGCAGTATTGGTAGAAACTACAAAGGGAGCTCTAATCAATCTACACTCACTTTCTCCTTACTAAAAAAAACCCTGATTAAATTTCTCTAAAATTTTCTGTAGAAATAGTGTGCATTCGTGATAAGTTCCTTACCTGCACCTACCCCCCACCCCACACAAATACTCGTTCTTTTCTTAAAAAAAAAAACAATGAAATATGCATGGGTTGTAACATTATCCTAGACTAGGCTAAACCTAGACTCCAGTTTCTTTGAAGCATTCTGTATAGTCTATGTTGACTGAGTAGACTTCAGACACATCAGTGAAGGAGTCAGATTCTCTTGGCGACCTATGAGAGTAGAGAGGAGAGAGATGGTAGCCTCAGAAAGGAAATCTAACACTTCAATTTCTATTCAATTTGGTTACCCTTGTATAACTTAAACATTCACATCCTCCCAGTCTCACAGGCAGGCATCAGCTGAGCTTGAAATCTAATTGTTCTGATTCATGTGACCTGATCCTTGCCACCTGAATTCTTGGGGGAGCCATGGACTCAGGCTTTCTATTTGCAGCAAAGAAAGGCCTGCCTAAATCTTTGTTGTCTGGCCCCTAAATTGTAGATCTGAGATTTGAACACAGAGACCTTGGTGCTATTTTAGTTTTAAGATCTCTTTTTTAGAATGTCTTCTTTCTATTGTTAGGGGAGGATATTTTTGAGAAAAAGTAGGGACAGTACTTAGGGACCAATGTTCCTTAAGGATTCTTTCTAAAAATACAATGGTTAAATAAAACTAAAATGAAAAATCCTCAGAGATAGAATCAGAACTAGGAGACCACTGTCCCTCATGAGGAAATTCACCACTCCTGCATTTTTTATTCCTTTATTCCATTACATAGAAAATTCACAAGTACCATTTTCTTACTGTTTCTCATGTAATAAAGTATCTAGGTTTATATGTGTGCCCTTTTCACGTTTACTTTACTAAGGTAATTTCAGAAAGTGATCAGTTTCCCTTACAGACTTAGTCACATTTTCCACCCAAACATAATTTCATATTTTCATGACTAATTGAGTACTTTTATGATTGGCTGAGAATTAGCACCTTTCCCTTTTGTCAAAGATTTTTTTTTAATTATGAGAACAGAGAGGCAAAGAAAGAGGAAAAGGTAAAGTTACAGTGGAAGGACAATCACGCATAAACACAACTCTCAGTAGTCCCATCGATGATATCTCAGTCTTGAACTTTCAGCAATGAACAAGAAAAACA
>PVKC010014322.1:0-22151 GCA_004027635.1 Crocidura indochinensis | reverse complement strand
AAGAAAGAAAGAAAGAAAGAAAGAAAGAAAGAAAGAAAGAAAGAAAGAAAGAAAGAAAGAAAGAAAGAAAGAAAGAAAGAAAAACACACTGGTGTGTCACAGCATTAACATAATAGAAATCCTGATTCAATATATGTAATATCTTTCTACAAAACCTGTTAGTTTTTTTTAGATGTTAAACACTACCAATATCTTAGCAGCTAAATGTTTAAGCCAGAAAAGCTTGGATTCCTTTAAATTTTTATTTTGTTTGCTCTGAAGCTCTAGAGGGCAATATAAAATAAAGAACAGATGGTGGAATAAAAACTGAAGGTGAAAGATTTCAACGAGGCACCAATTTTAAATGCCTACTTCTGAAAAATAAAATCCCATACCTGTAAATTAACTTGATAGCGTGTTTTGTAACATCACTATAATTATAGCTGAGAGTAGGTATATATACTCTGTTATTAGAAAAACCAAGATAGATGTTATGTGGAGCCATTCATTTATTGATCCAGAAATCTGTCTCAGCAATCCAAAATGTCTGCTTTTTTTTAGTATCTCTGAGTTAGACCAGAGATATTCATACTCTAAATTCATGTTTATTCAAAAAAAAAAGTCTCTTAAGTAGAAATCTCAGGAAACCAACCAGTTTATTATCCATTTGCAGGCTATTTGTGTTAGGAAGAGACAAATCCTGTCTATTCTCCTTTTGCCTCCCACAGCCCGCAGTGAGTTCTATCCTTTCTCAGGGGATCAGTTTGAAAACCATCTGAGATTCAATATACACAAGCTGGAATAAGATCATAATATAAGGTAGGAAAAGAAAAATGAACAAAATATAGACTAAACTAGTTAATTTTACTAGTATAGACCAAGTACAGAAGCAATAGTTCCAAGATAGTTTTTCCTTCCTTTCTTGTTTTAACAGAATTAGTTTATTGATTTTCACTTAGCAGTACATTTCTGCCTTTTGGGCATCTTAGCAATATTATCCTTAAAACTGTACCATATCTTTATTACTGACTCTGAAAATAGTCAGATGATGGAAATTTTTTAATTGATGACTCTCACTGTAAAAATCCCTACTAAAGACAGCTTAATAATTCAGCCAAATTCAGCACAATCTTTGCTAGAAGAATAAAATAATATTAAAAGGTTAAGTGATTACATAAATCTGGTACATAAAATTCTCAAACATTGATCATTGTGAAATCACTTTATTTGGACACCCACGGAAAAGGAATAATAAGCAGACTCTTGGAATTTAAAATTAGACTGTTATAAAATCCCATGTGACTTTTTCTTTTTGTTTTTTGTTTTGGGGTCACCATTGGTGCTCAGAGGTTACTCCTGGATCTGTGTTCAGAAATCGCTCCTGGCAGGCATGGGGGGACCATACAGACTGCCAGGATTCCAACCACCATCTGTATTGGATCAGTTGAGTGCAAGGCAAAAGCCCTACTGCTGTGCTATGGCTCCGGCTCCATGAGACTTTTTCTATAATACTAAGAATTCCTGGTTCACTTTGTTTTTTAATCACAAGATATTAAGGAGAACATTTTAAAGTCCTTTCTGTATGCATAAGGAATGTCACTTTTAGTAAGCACCCATAATGACATTATGTAAAATTTCCTCTCCATCAACTTTCCAAATTAACATTAACTAACAAAAGCTTCAGTACAAATTTAATTCATGTTCACATTTTAGAAGGAAGGGGTGGTTTAGACTTTTAGACTCAGTGTTGTTCAGGATTTATTACTGGCTCTATGTAGATTGGAGAGAACTTTTCCATTAATGGGATCCATGGGCTAGGATGGTACTTCCCAATTTACTACTCTTACCTTTATAGGGAAAAAAAAGTATATATAGTAAATATATATATACTACTCAGTATCCCCTGGAAAGTTACCCTTTTCAAGTCAGCAAATAAAATTAACTCCATTTGCACCCAGTCCACTGTCCTAGACTATACTCTGAATAAATATAATACCCAACCACCACCACCACCACCAAGACTAGTATCACCAATTTAGGGAAAAAATAGGCAGGACCATTAAACCCCAAAGTGGGCGATCCTGAACTTGCAACAGAAAAGAACAAAGAAATTAAGAAAGATGCATAGAATAAGTATAGAAATAGGTCTCCATTTAAGTGATAAAGGTTGCTATAAATTAAAGCAATTTCACTTATTCTCCCACTGATTTTGAAAAGCTTAAATCCAAATAGTTTCGCATGTAAGTCACTATTCGGAGGAAGTTATTCATAGCCAACCCTCTGGATGAAGTTTATTTCTATAACTCTAATTGATCATAGTTGTAAATGTACTCTTTTCCAAAGAGTCCTCATATGTAAAATAAGCAGCTGAATTCAGTCAGTTTCCCCCATAGCTCCATAAAGCAAGACTACTCTGGTTAGCTCCAATAAAGACAATAAAGAGGCCAATCCTGCCAATCACCATGAGTCAGGAACCGACATGCTCCACAGAGAACCTTTGAAATTCTTTATGATGTTCTCCTCATCTTTGTCAGTTATTTTATTTCCTCTTCCTTGTGGAAACTTTACTCTTCCCTCACTCTCCTGAGTCTCATCTAATCCATCATCTGCACATGACTAACGGCTTGCCTTTCAGGGTTTTATTATTCTCTTTGGGTGAATGGGTGAATTGGCACTTGCTGTCTAGGGAAATAGGAGAGGTGCTGAATTAATGAGCATGCTTAATCTGAATTCTCGGGAGTGGTTCGCCAGATCACAGTTCTCTGTTCAGAAATCTGCAACTCAGATATTCTGACCTTTTAAATACCATCCAAAGTATAATATAAGTGTACTTTACTCCTGCCTATGGTAGCATAAATCAGAGTAACCAGCTTAATTAGTTTTGTTTGCAGTAAAGCTGAGTTATTAAAAAACACAACTCCTAGAGAGCAGTTGGCGTTGCCATCTGGCCTTTCCCTTTGCTCCTAGTCTCTCTCTTCTGTTTCTTGCTGTCCAGGAGTTGACACTTCTCCAGATATCATTTATACTGTGATTCACAAGAATATTTATCTAAAAGGAATGTGGCCTTAGGGTGAAAAGAGTTCAGGTTGGAGAACAAAAGGAAGTAAGATTTCGGGCCTGTCAGGTTAGAAGCACAAATAGTCTGATAATGCATTACAGTAGTCTGTTTTGCAGTGGTCTGCATACCCACCATTCTAGTCAAATAAAAGGAAATAAGCCTGAGTCTCTCTCTAGATCACTAGGTCTTCTCTGGTACCTAAGTAGAATTTATTGACATTCATCTGTTTCATTTTCATCACTATTTCCTATCTCTTTTTCTCCTGGAATTTCTTAATAGGACTTGGGTGGAGGTATGGTTTTTGTGGGGGCCTGGAAGAAATAGGGAGAATGGTTCCTAATTTCATTTATGACCTTACTAATCTTATCTCTACATCAAGTGAGCTTGATGTCTGGAAAATTAAGTATCTTCTCCATCAAACAGATTACACGCCCTCAGAGATTAAATTGGTTCTAGTCTGTGACTAACTGGCAATTGGCCTTGGGCAATTCACTGAACTTTGCAAACTGATTTTCCCACTCAGAAAAAGAAAGTTTGAGATGGAAAAAGAAAAAAGTAGTTTATAGATTCAAGTTTCAATATCTGTGGCATCCTAAATTAAAAGCAAGTTTCATGCTATAACTTCTATAGTCTTTAGCAAATAAATATCCACTCTCAATTGAACAGAATTTAAAATATTATCCTAAAAATCAAAAGGACCCCTCAATAATTAGAAAAAAGGTTCAGACCATTACATCTCCTTTATAATCAACACAAAAGAAATAAAACTCTGAATTTAATACAACACTGAACCTACCTGACTAAAAATAAATCATAATAACTAAGGATGTCTCAAAGATAACCTTCAAATGTCTGGAAATCAACAGTTAACCCAAAACATTTTATCTCTCAGCCACAATAGAAGGCAAAAATAATGTATAAATATTCTGCAAAATTACATTGAAATGTAAGCATTTACTTTGCTTAGTTAAAAATAAAAGAATTTTAAAATGCTCAATATGGTATGTTTTTAAATGAATGCACTTCATATTCTAACTATATAAGTAAAAAAAAAATTACTGTGTGTATTTAAAAAAGGCAAATAACTGATCCATAAGCCATTTAACAATTACCAAATCCATTCTTTCCCCCAGTATATCCTGTCTGATAAAAAGGCCCACAGAAAGCTAAAATAACTAAGGATCTGAAAGCCGGGGGGGCGGGGGGGGGGGTTGACGTAAAACAAAGAAATATCTTTCTTGAAATCTCAAGTATTTGAATATGTGCCAGATTTCAATCCAGGGTTGGCACCAATTCTTATGACTTATTAAACCCCTATTATTATGTACCATGTAACTATAATGTTATTAAGAAACTAAAGATCCTGGAGCCAGAGGGAGAGTAAAGTAGTCAAAAGAGTTTGCTTTGAACACTGTTGGGTTCAATTCCTAACACTAAATATGGTTTTTCTGAGCACAGCCAGGACAGCCAGAAATAAGCCCTGAGCACCAAGGTACGGGTTGGGGGGAAGGAAAGGGAGGGAGGGAGAAAAGAGAGAGAGAGGGAGGAGGAACAAAGGAATGAACTAAGAAAGGAAGGAAATAGAAAGAATCCAGTCTTTTATTTTAGAACAGACTACCAGTATACATTACAAGAGTGCTATTGCAACCTGAAGTTTCTCAGTCCTTTTCTTTTCTGCCTCTATAAAGCTTATTAATCCTCTTTCAAAAAGAGCAGCTACTTTTCCTATTGACTTGCACTCTGAAAGAGGCAATTTATCTAGGAATCAATAGCAACTTGAACCTCAATTTTCTGAAGAGTAGAGACTTTTATAAATTAGAGCCAAAAATTTGACAGTGAGGGTCCAGTTTACTAAAATTCTAAAAATTCAGGTTGCTTCAAAACATGAAACTATTCTTAGTATTTATAATAAAATTGTTTTCAAATTGCATGATGATGGCCATAAATATTAAAGTACTTTTAAAAACAAGTTGGTTGCATAAAATACCAAGAGATCAATTTCTTGAACATAATTGATATTTCTAATTTTATAGCGGGTAGGCAAAAATCAGAAAATAAGCAAAATTGAAGCTTAACAAGGTTAAAAAGTCAAAATACCTAGATAAGCGCAAATAGACTATGCAGTAGAACTCCAGCACTTTACTCAAACAAGGTATTATAAGGCTGTTTACACTTGTATTGATCAACTTAAATATGTTTATAGGCCAGAGAGATAGTAAAAGGGTTAAGGCATTTCCCATGCATGGGGCCAATCTCAGTTTGATCCCTGGCAGCACATTAGGTTCTCCTAATACCAAGATACAAGATGTGATACCAGTAGGCATGATCCCTGAGCAAAGATCCAGGAATAAGCCCAGAGCACAACTGACAGGGCTCAAAACAAATGAATGAAAGAGGGTTTTATTTTTGTTTACCATTCTATTGAAGTACTGGAAGTTACATACTGTTAATTTTACTTTATACTATTCATGCATACATCATTTCAACACTATACCCATTACGAGAGTATCTGCTTCCCTTCACCAGTGTCTGGTAGGTCTCTACAAGTCATCCCACCATTCCACATGTAACCTCAGTTTTATAGACAAGATTTCCACTTCCAATTACTTTGATCATCTGTTAGCCCCCTACTATCTTTCTTTATAATCCACATATAAGAGAAATCATTTTGGAAAGCAAATATTTATGGTAAACATAACTCCTACACATTTATGGTTAAGCTCATCAAGTGCCATAAATTGTAAATAAATAAGTTGAAAAATGTTTTTAGCGTATCTTATGTATACATTATTTCTGTGGAGCTACAACCTTTCCATAACAAATGTTTTAAATAAATTCTTTAATTGTAGGCAGATTGATAGCATATTAGATAGAACTTTTGCCTTGCATGCAACAGACACAGTTTAATCCTCAGCATCTCAGATAGTCCCCAGGGAGTAATTTTTGAGCACAGAGACAGGAGTAACCCTAATGCTTCTAGGTATAACTCAAAAACTTAAATAAATAAAATTCTTTAATTGATTCACCGAGATACATGCTTAAAAATTGTTAATGAGCAAGTTTCAGTCATACATTGTGAAACACCCTTCACCGGTGACTATTTCCTGATACCAATTTCCCAATTTCCCTCCCACCCCCACCTTTCCCTCTCCCATGCCTGCCTGTGGCAGACGTTTTTCTGATCTCTCTCTTTCTCTCTCTCCACTCTTTCTCCCACCTTCCCTCCCTCCACTCTCTCCATTTTTTAGACACTATGGTTTGCACTATTGTTAATGGAAGAGTATAATGCATATCACTTCATCTGCATTAAGTACCCAGTTTTGTCCAGAGGATCATTTCTATCATGTGATAGTGGTTTTTCTCAGCCCTAACTGCACTCCCCCACTATTTGTGGCAAGATTACTATTATGGACTGGTCTTTCTGGTCCTCCCTTCTACTGTCTTGGTTGTTTGTTTTGCTTTGTTGTTTGTTTGGGGACCACACCCAATAGCATTCAGGTGTTATTTTTGGCTATGCGCTCAGAAATCGCTCCTAGCATCGAGGACCATATGGGACACCAGGGATCAAACCTAGGTCCGTCCTGGGTCAGTCGCATAAAAGGCAAACGCCCTACCGCTGTGCTATCGTTTCGGCTCCCCTATTGTCTTTTGATATTATAACCATAACTTCT
The DNA here is from genome assembly GCA_004027635.1 of Crocidura indochinensis. Taxonomy (NCBI): domain Eukaryota; kingdom Metazoa; phylum Chordata; class Mammalia; order Eulipotyphla; family Soricidae; genus Crocidura; species Crocidura indochinensis. Next base: position 15,443 of record PVKC010014322.1, on the reverse strand, counting down.
TATATCCCAGAAATATGTACTCATTCTATTATCATTGGATAGTATTACCATACGATCTTTTTTTTAAAACCCTACTAGTATGATCATTTTCTATCTGTCCCTCTCTGACATTTTGCTAGTATTCTGTTGTGTAGATGTATCACTATTTTTTTTTATTCACTTCTCTGTTCTCAGATATTTGGGTTGTTTGCAGATCCTAGCTAATGTGTATAGTACTGCAAAGAGCATTAGAATAGAGAGGGTTTTCCTGCATTGTTTTTGGGATCTAAAGAATAAATCCCTAGGAGTGGTATTGCTGGATCATATGAAAGCTCAACTTCTAGTTTTTTTAAGGAACATCTATATTGTTTCCGAAAAGTCTCAGCCAGTCAACATTCCGACCAGCAGTGAATGAGTGTCAGCACTAGTTGTTCTTATTCTTTGTGATGTGTTCTCTGTGGTATGGTAGGTTTGATTTACATCTCCCTGGATGATTAAAGATGTGAAACATTTTTCATGTGCCTTTTGACTATCTGTATTTCTTCTTTTTGAAAGTATCTCTTTCTTTCTCCCCATTCTTGGGTGGCATTACATTTCTTTTTTTCTAAGTTCTACCAGTGCCGTGTATCTCTTATTAGTTGGTGTTGGATGAATATTTCTTCCATTCCATGGGCAGACTTTTTGTATCCTAGTCACTGTTTCCTTTGAGGCACAGAAGCTTCTTAATTTAATGTAGTCCCATTTACTTATCTTTGCTTTGACTTATGTCAGTGGCGTTTTCTCCTTGAAGACATCTTTAGCTTCAATGTAATGAAGAGTTCTAAATACCTTTTCCTCTATGAACTGTATGTTTTTAGATCTTATATTGGGGCCGGGTGGTGGTGCTAGATGTAAGGTGCCTGCCTTGCCTGTTCTAGCCTTGGACTGACCACAGTTCGATCCCCCGGTGTCCCATATGGTCCCCCAAGCCAGGAGCGACTTCTGAGTGCATAGCCAGGGGTAACCCCTGAGCGTTACCGGGTGTGACCCAAAAACCAAAAAAAAAAAAAAGATCTTATATCAAGGTCTTTAATCCTTTTTTTTTTTTTTTTTTTTTTTTTTTGGTTTTTGGATCATACCCAGTGATGCTCAGAGGTTACTACTCCTGGCTATGCGCTCAGAAATCGCTTCTGGCTTGGGGGACCATTTGGGACTCTGGGATCGAACTGAGCTCTGACCTGGATCAGCCGCATGCAATGCAAATGTCATATGGTTGTACTATTGCTCTGGCCCTATCTTTAATTTATTTTTATTTGACTTTTTGCATGACATCAGAGAGATTTAAGTTTATATTTTTACATGTAAATGAAAGTGTTTCCAACACTTCCTGTTGAAAAGTCTTTCTTTCTCTACTTCATATTTATCGTCCCTTTAACAAATATTGATTATATACCTGAAGCTCAGTTTCAAAATATTCAAGTCTATTCTGTTGATTGGAAGTCTTTAGTTATTTCAATAACATGCTGTATTAATGATTACTGCTTTAGAGTACTGTTTGTAGTTGGGGAAATGATGTCTCCTATCTTTATTGCTTTATATGAATTTCAGAAGTGTTTGATCTATTTCTTTGAAAAATGTCACAGATATTCTATTATGGGTTAAATTAAATCTGTGCAATGCTTTGAGAAGCACTGTCTCTTTAAAGAGGTTAATCATACCATTCCATGAGCAGGAGACGTGCTTCCATTTCCTGTTTTCTCTTTTATTTTTTAATATAATTTACTGAATGTAAAGACAATGTACCAAATTTGAGAGTTGATCATAATACATTCGTTTCCAGGTATATGGTAACAAGATTATCAAGAAAAGAAATGGAATCAAGAAGGAGGAAGAAAACAAGTACAGCAACAAGAAAATTAGTGAAAATTTTTGTATCTTACAGGTATTTATGTCATTGTCAGAGGTTTAGTAAGCTTTTTGCTAGTAGTAGATCATTCTGTTACTTTTTTTGTTTTTTATTGGTGTTCAAATTGATGTCTTCTCATAGAATTGAGTTTTAAACAAAACTAAAATTTTCATGGGCCACCACACTGTCCAGGAATTCCAAGCACTATTACTGATATTGCAGCTTTTGTGGAGCATGTTTTCAGCTGCCATAACTTCCAAAAATATGGTAGCAGTGCAGAGTGCCCGCTTTCACTCCATTTGAAAAATCCTGGTGATGTCAGCCCAAATACCAGCAATACCTGGTATGTATTGTTCAGATGGTGTCTGAAGAGTCGTAGAGGAGTGGTAAAGAGGCCATTGTGGGTGATGGTCGCAGCAGTTGTGGCTTCAGACTCGGTCGACCCTCTCCTCCTAAGATTTTTCTCTTTCAACTCCATGACTGGTGTACCCATAATTTTTCATGGCTTGGTTTGCATCTCTTTTGGAAGCAAGAGTGTGACTATGAAACTGGCCAAATGCAAATATGCTAACTGTGTTTTCCTCTTTTATTTCTTAAAGCAGTGTTTTGTAGGGTTTTTTTTTATAAGTCTTTCATCTCTTTAGTTAAGTTGATCCAAGAACTTGAATCACAACTGTGACTAATATTGTATTTTTAATATCTCTTTTCTTTCATTACTTGTATATAGAAAAGCCATGGATTTTGCATAATTTGTAGTTTGCCACTTTACTATATAAATCTATTGTTTCTAGAAACCATTGTGTAGAGTCATGCTCATTTGTGAGATATAAAAAAGATAATACAATAAGATATAAAATAAGATAAAAATATTAAGATATAAAAGATATATCAAAAAATAACAGAGATGAGGACTAGAAGGACTAGTCCATGGCAGGAAGCATGGCATGAAGAGTGGGGAAGTGCAGGTAGAGCAGAGAAGGAACCACCATGAAATGATAATTGGAAATGATTACCCTGGACAAGAACTGGGTGTTGAAAGGAGATAAGATAATATGCATGACACTGTTCGGTAGTCGTATTGCAAACCACAGTGTGTAAAAGAAAAAAGAGAAAAAAATATCTACCACAGAGGCAGGAAGATGGGATGAGGAGGAGCGGGAGGGAGAGTGGGAGGGAAACTGGGAACATTGGTAGCCAGAAATGTCTACTAGTGAAGGGTGTTGGACAATATGACTGAAATCAATAATGAACAGCTTTGTAACTATGTAACTCATGGTGATTCAATTAAAGAATTTATTCATAAATTATAAAATTTAAAAAATTGTATCTTTCTCTTTATTGTATATTTAAGAAATTAGTATAAAATGCTATACAAATATTTTAACTATCATAAAATATATAAATACTACAATTCTGCAATTTTATAAAAGTGAGAATAAAATTCTAAGGGAATATCAGAATAGGTCTACAAAAATGTGTTTAAGCCTAAAAATTAATATATTTTATGTTATAAAATATTATATTATTAAAAGTCCCTAAGATTCAAGACAAAGCTACCATTTGAGACTAGGATTCTAGCCAGAAGAGAATGATAAATATAGTGGGAAAAATTAATTAAATGAACATTTCCCGAAGAATATTCTATCCAGCTATATTATAACTAAGAATTGAAGGAAAGATATAGAGCTTCATTAACAAAGAAAAGCTTAGGGAGTTCATTGCCCTGATACAAGTTTTGCAATAGATGTTAAAGGATCTTCTTTAAAAGACAGGGTGAACTTCTCAGCAATTAATGTCATTCACTCATGATGCTTATGTTAGATCTTTAAAGAGGCCTGCTTATTCCTAGATTGCCAAAGTACTTTAAACTTTTTCATATTAGTGTATTTTATTGGTATATTTTATATTAGTATATTTCATTTAGTATATTATACTTTTTCAATAATAAATTAGTGTTTCATTTTTATTGAATGTTCTGTGCTTATTCAGGAGATGGGTTTTGCAGTTAGAATTTTATTATAATTTTTAATTATTAATGCAGATATATAAGTATTATTTGTAAGACACATATTTTTCACATTCTCATAGTATGACCGTCAATAACAACAGAACATAATTTACAAACCATAGTGAAGTTATTCAAAATCAGACCAGAAATGGTTCAAGGAAATATGATACATAGCACTTGAACGAACTGAAATCTATTTTTAGACATTATGGAGGATGGCAGGTGGCTATTGGAAGATATTTAGTAAGGACACATTTCTATTTAGCATAAGAGTTCCTAAGAAAGCTAAGAATCAGAAGAATCTATAATTTAGTTTTAGAACTAAAGTAATAAATTTATTTTTTTCTTTTTGGTTTTGGGTCACCCCAGCAGCACTCAGGGGTTCCTCCTGGCTCTACACTCATAATCGCCCCTGGCAGACTCGGGGGAACATATGGGATACTGGGATTCGAACCACCGTTCTTCTGTATGCAAGCCAAACGTCCTACCTCCATGCTATCTCCCTGGCCCCCAGTAAGTTTCAATATAGGAAACATTACCCATAAGCATATTCTAACTTCAATGGTATTACACAAATAAAACATATTTTTTAGGATTTTGCTAAGTGTAGCTTTACACTCTTTTTTTCTGATCAATAAAGTTGATGAAAATGTATGCATATTTCCATTACTATAAGTAAATATGTAGCCTTGTAGTAATCACTGAAGTTTTATTCACTTGATAGTTATGGAAAATTATGAAATACAATACTATTATTACATCTGAGTAATATTCAATTGATTCAGTTTAGTCCAATGTTCCAATACAACCACCATTCAGTTACATAAGCTAGATTCTTCTATGAAGTCAAACAAGATTCTTAGATGACTATGGTCATGTTCTTAACATACAATTTAGTGCTCCTATTTTCATATTCATTACTTTTCAGAAAAATTATTGAATCAGTATTGTATTAATCTTTTTGTGGGAGGGAGAGATCTCAGAGCTTCTTTTTGGCTCTGTACTTAGGAATCACTCTTGGTAGATGTGTTTTAGGGGATCAAACCTGACCAGCTGTGTGAGAGCAAGTTCTTTACCCACTGTACTTCTTTCTCTCCAGTCTCACATTATCTTTTTAATTCAAATAACTTAAATGCATAGGGAAATGACAGTTATTATTAAAATATTAAATGCATATCATATGCATATAGAAACAGCATAGATGATAATCTGCTTAGTGAAAATGGTCCCTTAGATTTAAAGAATATGTATATCATGTAGATAACATATATATGACTTTGTACTATAGTGCCAAAAGAATTAAAAACCTTACATTCTACAAAATAATACCTTCCTAATCCATCAGAATAAGTCTGTCATGAAGATATTTTTCAAGTCCTTTAACTATATTTTCACTGTTAACTCTTTGATGCTCTAAATAAAAACACATTTTTATGGAAAGTACAATATGATTTTTCAATTATTACATCACAATAATCTTTATTTCATAGAGAATGGAAGATGAAGCTATAGCCTGCAATGCTTAGAAACTTTTCCTGCCTCCCTATTCTTTATTTCCCCCCAAAGAGTTCATTAAAATGATGTCCTGTCAAAGTTGTATATATGGCACCAATCTGTATCACTGAACTTGAAGGTTATTTTTTTTCCATTTCGCAAGCATCCACTCACATGACAGGATATAAACTCAGAAGATCTCAACTAAAATCAGTTGTATTATGAGACTATTAAAAAATTCTCTCAAGAGACAACCAATTTGTACCATTCAGTTCCATTTACAAATGATCTTCAGACTTTTTCAAAGCAAGATAAAAGATTTGAGAGCAATTATGTTATCATACACCACCACCTAATTTACAGAAAAATTTACTTCAGCAAATTTCTACCAAATTCTTCAGACAGAGGTTATCTTATCACTCAGAGGCATGGCCTTTTTGTGTTACCAGAGTTGTCATTCACCCCTTATTAACCTTAACAGAGAATATGATGGTTTTATAACGCAGTGTAAAACCTATAAGCTAGAAGATGTGACATGCAATATTCTCTTGTGGTAACTTATTTCCTTGTACTGTAGGCAATTATGACCTACCTGTACCATCAACATCCCTATAAATTATTTTAAAACATTTGCTACATTTTTCATTCAGATGTGGAGACTTTAAAAAGTAATCTTGAAGAACACATACACCCAAGTTTTTCCAAAATAACCTAATATTACCATCCAATGAAAACTTAAATTTCTATCTATACCACATAGAAGTGCATTAACAGTGTTTTTGATCTGGGGCTGATGTAGGTGGCATTACATTATCCACCTTGGCTCAGCCTTTCTTAATTGAGCAAAGGAAGGAGAGAAACTTTCTCCTTCCTAAAAAGCTTTGAATGCTTGAAAGCTCATTCACACCAACTCTTTTTGTACATACAATACTTGATCATCCAGGACAGAGGTTTTCAGCTGGTCTGTCTGCTCATTAGAAGCAGCTGACAAGCTATTATTATAAGCCCAGGCCTAGTGCCAAAAAAATTCAATTTGCATCTCTGAATGTAAGGCCTTAAGATTGGCATTTTTTCAAAGCTACCACAGACAGTGATTTTAATCTGTAGCTAGATTAGAAAACACCATTTTTAAAGGCAGTGATTTTGAATTTGGGGTAATTTTGCAGCTCTCTACCTACCTGGGAAATCTGGAAAGGTCTGCAGACATTCTAAATCACCACAATTGGAAGTTGTTTTATGTTTAAATTAATACAAATTAATCAAAATGTTCTATAATCCTGCTAATCCTATTAAAATGCTAACCCTCAGAACACAGAATGATCAGAATGTGTCATTGTGGAGAAAACCTGCAAGAATAAGAGCTGCAGGAAGAAACACCCTACTGCTATGTCTAGAGCTGCATTCACGAATTACAACCTTGATTCTCCATCCAACAAGGTCAAATGAGTTTTCAAGGGCCAGGTCCTTGACTTGGTGCATGAGTACAGTCTTCACCATATCCACTTATTTACCAGCTCCATAGATTCATTTTATTCTTGAAAGAGATGTAAGCCAAGCTGAAAATCATGGGAACACCAGTCTCAAAGCTGAAGACTCTGGGGCACTTTAGATGTGTGGTGAGTGTGGGTCAAGTCCCTGTCTTGCTTTAGTCTCAGCAGCTGTACACAATCACACAATTACTGCCATGCCAATGGTCCAATGTCACTCTGCTGATCTCTACAGAGATACCTTACTAACAAAATAACTCCAGGTATCCGGTTTTGGTAGCTAAGAATTCTGGGTCTTCTCTGAGTGAAGTAGGCAACATTCAAATAACCACTGTTTTCCACAAAGCATGGCTGCCACAGACACATCTCACAATCACTGCCATGAAAGCTCACACTCCCAGCTCCAGGGATCCTAGAATTCCTGAAGGAACACCTTCAAATTGCTCAGTATGACAATGAGGTTGAAATGAGACATAAGATGTTTAAGTAGCAGAGGAGCTATCCAAGGTCAATAAACAAAACCATTAACCCAGACTAATCAATTAATCAAACAGCTTAGTAAACATTCAGACAACGATTTAATGTCTTTATGATGAGATATAACAATTTTCACAAGTTTTATTTTACTTTTTTTCAATAATTGCATTACAATTTAGTTGTTACAAGCAATATAAAGTAAATTATTTCATGCCTACCAGGTGCCAGGTTTGGGAATGGGTAGGAAACTGGGGATAATAGTGAAGAGAATGTTACTGGTGGTGAGATTGGTGTTGGAGTATAGAACACCAGAAACAACTGTTTATGAGTAACTTTGTATACCATCATGTTAAAATAAAAGAATCTAAAAATATATAAGTCCATGAGTAATTTTCTCATATATGTACTGTCATCAACTAGGAAAATAGGGAAATGTATATTTTGATTTCTTCTCAGATATTGATAAATAGCAACATGTGCCTATAGCATTTAAATTAAATGATTATTACTTTTCATATCCAATGATGAACTACTTACAAAACCTTCTAGCCATCTGAATAAGTCTCTCAAAGTGCTGATACTGCCTCTCAAGGGAGAAAGAATGATAGGGGATGCCACAGTTGCCTTGGGTTCAGTTGGAGGAAGCATTTTGATCCATTAAAATTTAGATTTTGGGAGGGGGACAGGGAGCAAAAAAAAATAGATTTTGGGATGTCAAAAGCTGAGGAATTTTCTTTTTAAAAAGGGAACAAAAGGCCAAATAAATATGGATGTTATCTATATCTAGCAGGTCAACAACAAAGATATTGCTAGAATAACCAAAATTATCTACAGTACCCATAGCCAAATAACTAAACTTTTTTTCTTATAAAAGTAAGTATATCTGGAACAGGGCTATTGCTTGCCTTGCATACACCCAGTCAGGGTTGAATCCCAGACAACCCGTATGGTCAAGGTGCCCACTACTTGCAAGATATGACCGCTGAATGCAGAACCAGGAGTAAGCCCTGAGCACTGTCAGGTATGGCCCAAAATCTCAACCTCCACCAAAATAAAATATAAACAAAAATTTATCAACCCCTTACTGATATGGGGAAACAAAATTCCTTGGTTTCATTATAAGGTGGATTATTTTCACCTTAATAAGTTCAAGTCAATCTTTGATTGCAGTGGAATCATGAAAGTGGACTCCTCTTTCTCAATGACTAAGGCTGCCAGTCTGGGTATACTTGTTTTGTTTTGTTTTGTTTTGTTTTGTTTTGTTTTGTTTTGTTTTGTTTAGGGGCCAATCCTGGCTCTGTTCTCAAACCTGGATCACAACTGCATCAAATGGTCGTCAATTGCCTTAACTCCTGTTCTATCTCTCTGTCCACAGTTTATGTACATCTTTAGCTAGAAAAGACATTCAATTACTTGATTTACATATCTAAAAAAGAACATGATGAACGAATCACAAGTGCCTTAATATCTAGATGTGCTAACTGTCAAATAAACTCATTTAGCAATTGAAAATTTACAATTAAAATCTACATTGTGCTAAATAACTTCGATGGAAGGAAATCCATTCCTGAACATTTGTTCAACATATTATTTTGTCTTTTTTTTAATAGGCTGCTAATTTGAAAACTGATTATAATCTTCAAAGATTTTTGAGAAGGACTGAGCATAGTGGGTAAGTGCTGTAGCCACCTAGGTTTGATCCCCAAGCATTACTTAACTCCCCAGAACCCACAAGGAATGATCCATGAGCAGAGAAGAGATCCTAGAGTAAGTCCTGAACACCATGGAGTGAGGCCACCAAAACAAACAGAAAAAGATAATTTGAGAGAAGAAAATAAGTACATTTCATCTCTGCATAACCATTAAAAATAGTGAAATCTTCAAGTTTATCAACTGCTTCATCCATCGAGTTTATGCTTTATTTACTTCTGACTGTGGATTTTTGTTACATCCAGCAATTCTCATTGGTTACTCACAGCATTGTGTTCAGGAGATTATATAAAGTGCAGGAATCAGAATAGGGAGGGCTACACACAAGACAAGAGCTTTAATTACTGTCCTATATCTCCTGTCCCTATCCACTGAATTTATTGAGCCAAAGACTTTAAACTAGCCAAGGCATAGCCACTAAAGAGAATCTTTTTCACTAATGCTATATAGGTGTCTAAATATGTGCAGATAGAGGTAATGCATATGTTATAAGGCAGAGCAACATGGCATTCACAGATATTTTATTTCAGTTCAAGTCTGCCATAATATGAACAACTTTTCTCCCTCGCTTTCACCTGCTTTCTGTTCATGGGGAAACATGACAGTAGTTAGCAATAACAGTCATGTCTCATGTAAGTTCTGAACAGAGTGACTGTAGATGACTCAGTAAGTCTGCAATTTAAGATTATTGGTTCTTATCTATTTATGAGCCAATGATTCAACCAAAGTGTGTGGGGATTTCCAAATATGAGAAATGAGGTCCTGTCATCCATATCAAAAAGTAATTTGTAATGGCAGGATAAATATGAGCTAACAATGCCCAAGTTTGATAGCTAATGAATTATAAATGAATCATTTTACCAATTCATTCTATTAATTACTGAAAATAAAAGCATAATGCAAATGTACTACAAATATACTTTGGTGAGATTTGTTAGATTTGTCACTTTAAGTAGACACAATTAAATACAGTGCAATTCTAAATAGTATAACTCTAACATCAAAATTGTTAATTAAAATTGTTCGATTTTTTTAAAACACTTATCTGACTCACCAAATTTGGTTGAATTTGGGCAAAAATACCAAGATATGTCATCCTTACCTAGATATAGAACTAATTTTCTGCAACACTTTAAATTTGTACTTAAAATCTTTTCTTGTACACTAAATTACTCATTAATTAAAGTGGAAAAGTTCTCTATTTAAAAGACCTTTTGTAAAGAGAATCATTGTTTTTATTTTCTGTTATGTTTTGTTTTGTTTTGGGACCACACCCAGCATTGCTCAATAGTTACTCCTGGCTTTGCACTTAGAAATCACAATGAACAATGAAATGTTCAGAAAGCCATATGGGATGCTGGAGATCCTGGTCGGTCTCATGCAAGGAAAGCACCCTATAGGCTGTACTATATCTCTGGCCCCAAAACAAGTATTGTTTTGTATCTGCTCAAGATACAATTTTCCTTAAAATAGTACATTTACGCTAATGCTCATTAAAAAGTAATCTAGAAATGGGAAAGTCATTAACATTATCTTCCTGTCAACCCACTAAACAAACTTTGTAGGCAATGAATAAAGAACTTTTACCTCTAATGAAAACTGGGCATTCAGGTTGGTTATAGCAATGGCAAAAAGGGTGGGTGCTGGGGAGGGGCAGGAAGGTATCTCTGCCTCTTCTGCAAGGAATGAATAAAGTTCAGTCAACTTGGTAACAGCTGTAGCCAACCAGAAGGCCTCAGTCCAATGGGTAAACTGGCATCTTAATACATTTTCCTTATGCATCATATAAGTGATAAACAGCTTCTAATCTTTCCCACCTTTTCCAGTCCCATTTGTGTTTAAAAGAATACTGAATGCAAGATTCAGGAGAAAAGGATAAGGATGAAATGATATTCAACAGTTAGAAATCCCCAAGTACAATATTGAAAATGTACCCCATCATGTCACAGCTAAAAGTGGCTGTCTCCACTGCTCAGAGCTGGCTGCAGACAAATTTAATAGCAGCTTTCATATAAATTGAAAAACCTCATAGTTTGAATGAAAAAAAAAACCTACAGTTTATAAAATCAATCCTTTTAGTTCTAACTCAACCATAAGTAACAAAAGGATTGTGAGGGGTTTTTGTTCCATTTTTACAAAAAAAAAATATTTTTCCCTCAAGCTCTAAGTGGTTTCAGAATCAAGATGCAGAAAATTAAACCTCTTCCTAAAGGTTTAAAAGCTCAGGTTTAGAGCCATCTCTGTAAATACAGTGGATGTTATGGTTTAGAAACCAAAGTAGAACACACATACACACCTGTAAATTTTAAAGAGGAACAAAACATGTCAACAAGGAATAATGTCTCAAAATGTTGAAGACAGTGCTCTTCAGTATAAGTTTAAGGAAATTTGGTGAGAAGATTGGGTACAATTGTGAATAGAGAAAGGAATCAATTTATGTGTGTTACACATAAAGTCAATTCATGATCAGACCCCCCAATAAAAAAGGCAAACAAAATCCTCAAGGCAAAGAAAGATATATATATATATGCAAATTGCACCCAGGGAACCCAGTATCAGACCTGCTTAATGACAACACGTTTCATTTGTAATTTTATTACTCATAATAAATGTTCATTTTTTCCCAGCACATAAGTTATTAACTGAATCCAAAAACCTTTTGGTCACTCCCTCCATAAGTAAGCATACAACTGGCAAAATGCTTAAGTTCCAAAAGGGAAAGTATTATGCTGGTTTTATTTTTACTTCAATAACCACCAATCTCAGGACTTCAAGACAGCAGACTTTGATCTTTGGGCACAGGCTTTCCTTGCAGGAGGCCTTGGTTCCATCTCAGGCACACATGGTCCCCGAGCATTGCTGGCCATGACCCCTGAACACACAGACTGGAATAGCCCCCAAGGACAACAGGGCGTGGTCAAAAAAAAAAAAAAGAAAAAAACAACAACAACAACAAATAAATGCAGAATCTCAAAGTCCATGATGGAATTGCCATTGCTCTTCTTCCACAACGCTCAGCCCTAATCTTCTCCAATGTATCTGACAGTTAACCACAGACTTAAAACAAATAGACAAAGTAACGTAACATTTTGGGGCAAACATTTGCTCCTTCCCATTCCCCACCCATCACTTGGCCTACTGAGACACACTCATCACTCCTCTCTACTGAATTGCCCGTCAAATCGGCATCCCGGCACATACTGACCCACCGTTCATGCCACTGTAGACACTCCGGTGATGGGGTGACAAGTCCTCTTGCACCTGTCTTCTGAGGGTGCCCTCCCTGCTGCCTCCTCCACTGCCTCCACCTCCTCCGCCCATGTGTTTGTGATCAGGGCTTCCTGCATAATGCTGTTTGAGGTGCTCCGGGCTGGTTCCCCTGGCTCTGGGGAGATGCTCCAGGCTCCCACCAAGGGCGTGTTTCTGAAGGTGCTCAGGGCTGCTTCCACTGTGCCTGGCATGCTCAGGACTTCCCCCGGGTCGGTGCTTCTGGAAATGCTCAGGATTCCCACTCAGCTTGTGTTTGGGCAGCATCTCGGGGCTGCTCCCAGGGTGTGGGTGCCTTTGCTGCTCAGGGCTGCCCTTACACAAGGGTTTGTGGTGCTCAGGGCTGGGTCCTTTGAGTGCCTTTGGGTGATCTGGGGCGCCGGAGGTCCTAGGTTTCTGGAGATGCTCAGGACTGGTGCTCCGATGCTTGGAGTGTTCTGGGCTACCCTCACCCCGAGGCTTCTGCAGGTGCTCAGGGCTGCCACTGCTTGCCTGGTGCTTGTGGTGGTCTGGGCTGTCGGTACTGCCAGTGCTGGAAGTGCTACTGCCGTCACCCACATCCCGCACGGAGGGGGCCGCAGAGGCTGCCAGCTGGCAGAAGCTGGCCTGGCTGTCGATGGAGCAGCGGCTGCCGGCACAGCCAGCTCCCTTTTCCTCATCCAGCAGTACGCAGAGCTCCTTGAGCTCCATGTTCTCCTTCACGACTTCCTCCTGCTTCACCTCCAACTCCTTCAGCTTCTGCAAGTATAAGGCCACTTCCTTGTGCATCACCCCAGCTGTGTAGCGGCCCAGTCGCTGCCACTCCCGGGACACCCTCTTGCCTTTCTGACGGTCATCATCCAGAAAGCAGCAGAGGTCCCTCAGCTCCTGGTTGTCCTCCTGGAGTTTCTGATTGATATCCTGAATGAAAAGACAGAAAGAGCACCATTCAAAGAAGGATCCAGATGACACATCAGCAGGCTCAGACTTTCTGGGAGCCATAACCCAGGACTGATGAATTTTCTATTAGGAGAGAGTGGGTAAAGCAGAGGGTTAGAGCTGTCCCCAGAAAATAAAAGCAGGGATTGGTTATGCTCCCTACCCAATCCCTCACTTAGATGACCTCATCTGATTTTAGGAATACATTTAGGGGACTATGATTATGAATGGTTCTTTGATAGAAGAGGAAACTGTATCTTGAAAATCTTCACTTGTCCAATATCATGCACTAGGTATTTCAGGAGCAGTTAGTTAATTAATAAGAAATTATGGGGCCCGGGAGATAGCATGGAGGTAAGGCATTTGCCTTTCATGCAAAAGGTCATCGGTTCAAATCCCGGTGCCCCATATGGTCCCCCGTGCCTGCCAGGAGCAATTTCTGAGCATGGAACCAGGAGGAACCACTGAGCACTGCTGGGTGTGACCCAAAAACCAAAAAAAAAAAAAAAAAAAAAAAAAAAAAAAAAAAAAAAAAAAAAAAAAAAAAAAAAAAGAAATTATTAAGATTAAAAAATAAGATTCCTTAAGGCCGAAGTGATAGCACAGCAGTAGGGCATTTGCCTTGCACTATGATTTGGGAAAGACCCAGGTTTTATCCCTGGCATTCCATATGGCCCCCCTAGCCAGGAGTGGTTTTTGAGCACAAAACTATGAGTAACCCCTGAGCATCATCGGGTGTGGCCCAAAAACAAAAAAATAAGGTTCTTTTATCCCATGTTCAAGAAGAAATATGTCTGGCTATAACATGTAAAATGGTACCAGGTCTTCAGAGAAAACAGGCACCATCTGTTTTCAGCCTATGTCAGTGGATAAGCAACCCAAATCCCATGTTGGATAATAGTAACTAAACTACTGCCCTCTAGTAGAATTTCAGTCCTGCATTCTCAACCTCTACTTGCCATATCTACACTAGACATCTTTTGGGCATATCTCACCATAACATTGAAAAGAAGTTGGCACTCTAGTCAAATCCTCCTTTCTGGCAACACTTCTCAGCAAATACCATCTCCTACTTCCTGTCACTCACTAGAAAAAACCTGAGGTTACCACTGGCACCTTCATTTCCTTCATCTTCCACTTCTATGTTAAATAAGTTTTCTGAGCTCCACCCTGAAATGTTATCTCATCTCATTTCCAGACTTTAAATCCTGATAACTTCTCACCTGAGTTAAAACAAAGTACAAAATCATTCAGGTCTCATAAGCCTTGAGTTTTTTTGACCCAGCCTATCTCCAGCATAAACAATGGCCCATTCTTTTATTTGCAAATATTTTATCAGTATCAACCAAAAACCATTCAGGTTTTAGGGATATTACCAATGCACACAGCAAAAACTCAACAGCTTGCAAGTTTTCATACTGGTAGAAACGACTAGCAAAAAGCAAGTCAAGGGTCTAATGTCATATGGAGTAAAGTGTTGGCTGTAGCAACCTGGGAGAGAGGAGAGAGATACCATATATACTCGAGTATAAGCTGATCCCCCTAATATTAACCTAAAAATGGGAAAACTTAGTAACTCGAATATAAGACGAGGTGCAAAGTGCAGAAACCACTGATAAATTTCAAAAATAAAAATATATAACCAAAACAATTACAATAATTAGGAATCAGTAGGTTAAATGGTTTTCAATATTTATTGCTAAAGAAAAACTGTAAACTAACAACAATAACTTTAGAACTTTAAATAAAGTGCAGAAAACAGTAACTTAACAGCATTTTTAAATCACTGTGCCCTGGCACACTAGTGTGCTGTGAGATATTGTCTGATGTGCCGTGGGAAAAATTCCAGTTTCATCAACAACATGAGGCTTCGGCATGATTGGTCTATTTGTGAGTGGAAGTGCATGTTACAGACTATAAAAACTAAAGACAGCGAGAGACTGAGAGCTGTTAACAAAGAGCTACGTGTGTGTCTTTCTTCTACTCCTGCCAGAATATCAGCTTTATGTTCAGCCAAACAGGCCCAGGTGTCACACTGAGTAAGTAAACTGAAATATGAACAATTATAAAATACTTTATTATAAAATTATAAAATAATTTATTTGTGTTTATTTGATTCCTATTCAAGAGAATTACTTTATATATAGTCAATATAGGCACAGAATTAAAATTTTTAGCATTTTCTTTTTTTTTTTTTTTTTTTTTTTTTTTTTTTTTT
>PVKC010014321.1:0-22240 GCA_004027635.1 Crocidura indochinensis | reverse complement strand
ATTTTATGTGGTGCTTATCTTTATTGCTGGAGTGCTCACTGGTTATTTTATTTGACACTTCTTTTTGCACTGTTTAGGTGTTTCACCTTCTTTTTCCCCTTTGTCTCTCAAACCGATGATGAGAGCCTCTAAAAGGACTCCGCCCATTTTTGGCATATTTGATTGTTACCCCAGTTCATCACTTTTCTCTTCTTCAAACAAAACCACATAACTCGAACTATCTTGTCCCACCTCCCAGTTAGAGGGAGAAATAAGGGAAGTACCAAGACCAAACAAGTATAAGACCACTAAGATGTAAGCTAGGCACAGAGGGGACCACCTATTCTGGCAGCCCCAAGGGAGAGGGAGGAGGATATAGGTAGTAGAACAGGAATGGAGGTGGAGGGAGGACAACTTGATACGGGAATCCCCCTGATTTTATGTTAATATGTACCTAAAATATTATTGTCAACAATATACAAAAAATAAAAAATATAATAAAAAATAAGAATAGGCAAATTGGAATGTGGGGTTGTCGTTAAGTGGGTATTGAATTTCAGTTTTAACAAATAAGAGATTTGTATGAAGATGAGTAGTGCTTATGGTTATAAATTATAAATATTTTAATGCATTTAATACAACTGACCAATGTGCTCAAACATGGTGTGTTTCATTGTATACTTTATTCTCATTTAATGGGGTTCTGAAAGGTTTTAAGGTAACAATTGAAGCAACTTGAACCAAAAGAGAAAGCTAAAGCCAAATCTGGCTTGTGACTGAAATAAAGTATAGTTTTTGGTCTGAACTGAAAAAAAAAAAAAACAGGTAGGAGCCCCTATATAAAAGATTTAAAAAAAAAAATGCGAAAAGAAGAGAAAAAATTAGGAGGTGTGGCAGTGTTTTTGCTTAGGCACAGCAAAAGTTGGGACAAATAGAAAGGAAAATCATTTGGCCTAAAAGCAGGGTGAACCTAACCATGAAGCATCCTGCCATAAGACCAACTACAGGTTCCAAGCAAGATAAGTTGACTAACTCCTGTCTTTCTTTGTGGTCCCAGAAAAAAGTTCTCAAACAAAGTTGTCACAGTGAGATTTCTGTAATTCGAGCTCTTGTATTTTGATTCTATTTTGAAGTGAGGGTGTCAAGGGGCATTTTCCTGTTTCATTTCACCATAGGTGACGATGCAGGGAACCCTGCCCTAAAAGCATTTGTTGCTGTTTCCAGGTTATTAGGATGTCATATGAGCTCATTCTGGAGCAAGTCAGTTCACGGCAGCATTAGTGCCTTCCCCAGTACAAGTACAATTCCTGTTGGTAGTACAAAAAACCATGCTGGTTCCATAAATGTGAACCAAGGTTTTGGTGTGGATGGCCATTGTCCAATCAACTGAAGCCAAAGTCAAGTCACTATGACAAATATTCAGGGTAAAAGACCTCACTGCAATATAAAATGTTTGAGTTCTTATCTGTATAAGAACTTCTTTTCATATAAAAGATTTCCCCATTTTAATATCCCTGTGCAAAAAGAAATAATGCAAAACTATTTTACTGGTACATATGAGTGTAAAACTAAGAAGCTAGACAATTCCTATAACCTGTTTCTAAACTGAATTCAGATTCTAAGAAATACTATCTACTAGGTTTTCCTACTAAACAAATTCAAAAAACAAATGGGGAAACTACATCTACATAAGAAACACGCTATAAGAATTTTACCAATTAAAATATATGAAGGAAATATACATATTCCCTTTAAGTCTTTTGAGAGGGTCGAAATCTCGATCAAAGCTTCAGCCTGTGACTTTGTATTGTGGAGTCTAAAAAAAGCATCTCAGCAGTCACAGATCAGGAAATGCTGGATATACGGGGTTTTTGCAAAACCAAATCCAGTAGTGAGCAACAGTTCACAGTGAAGTCAGGTGGAAGAAGAGGTGCCATGGAGAGCAAATCAGTCACAACAAGGGTGGCTGCTTCCTCCCTGGCTGAGGAAAGGTGGGCTGGAAAGCTGCATTTTCACTTTGGAAGCTATTTGTCAGCTTGTTGGGTTTGGAGGGATGTTCAGGTTCCTAAAGTGTTAAGAACTGAGAGTAAAAATATTTAAATAGGAGAAATAATAAAATTGGGGTGGAAGTGTGAAAGAATAAAAAATAATTTGTAAAGTGTAAGTGGGAGGAGTATATATAACGAGGAAAGACTATATAAAACATAGACAGATAGACATGTATATTACATTTGACAGACATAGATGTGGCCAACACACTCATACACACACATAGACAGACACTGAAGATCAGTCCATAGGTGCAGTCGAAAAGCTGACCCAGGTAGAATGTATCAGAATACTTAAAAAATATAAATCAGGCAAATAAGATGAAATGGTTTTCTATTTTCTAGGCAAATCATCTTTGGTGATGGTAAACTTTGTTGAAAAAAAGGCTTCCTGGGTTAGATTGTGTATAGAGCATTCTTAAAACAATAATACTTTTCAAGGCTAGAATTCTAAGCAATACAGTAATGAGCACTTTAAGAGCACTTTAAGTCTACACTATGAATTATTGCCTAGAGGATTTTAAGAATCTAGGTTCCTTTCTTAAAGCAAAGTTTAATCATGAGCATTATGATATAATGGTAAACTACCTTGAATTTAAAACAAATTGCAATAACACACTGAATGAATGAGCACTAAAGCAGGAGTCTATGGCATACAGTTGTATATGCTAATATTATCAGTGGACATAAGCATTATATCAATTACAGGCATAATCAAATAGAAAACTAATAGAATAGAATATTTATCAAGATAGTATCTTATCCGGCATTGTCTTCTGAATCTAATATATAGTGCTGCAATGTGAAACAAAATGACAAACTTTATCTTCAAAAGCCACTGTTAAAAAATAGGTTAAGAGGGGCCGGACTGTGGCGCTGGAGGTAAGGTGCCTGCCTTGCCCGAGTTAACCTAGGACGGACCATGGTTCGATCCCCCGGTTCCCCATATGGTCCCCCGTGCCTGCTAGGAGCGACTTCTGAGCGAATAGCCAGGAGTAACCCTTGAGCATCACCGGGTGTGGCCCAAAAACAAAACAAAACAAAAATTCTCTAGAGAAAAAAAAATAGGTCAAGAAGTTAATAAAACCTTAAAATGAAGACACTAAGACACCAAAATTTCTTCTAGTGAGCAGTGTATTTGGAGTTCATAGCTTCCAAAAGCATTCTGCACCTGTATCTATGAATGAAAGCATTAGAACATCATCAAAAACATCTATTACAAACATTTGATTGGACACCTTCTCAATCTAAATTGCCGTATTTATTGCTAATGGTCTCTATGAAGTATAATAGAGACTTATGCTTTTGTGTTTCTCCTCTTCTACTCAGTTTCTTCTCTTCGATATACTCCGGAGCTAATGGTGTTCGAGACAACTAATATTTAGACTGTTGTGTTCCTTTGTACAGTTATTACATATATCATGCATAAGTGATATCATTCTTTATCCTTTTCCTGGATTATGTCATTTAAGATATCTTCTAGTTTCGGGCCCGGGAGATAGCATGGAGGTAAGGCATTTGCCTTTCATGCAAAAGGTCATCGGTTTGAATCCCGGTGCCCCATATGGTCCCCCGTGCCTGCCAGGAGCAATTTCTGAGCATGGAGCCAGGAGTAACCACTGAGCACTGCCGGGTGTGACCCAAAAACCAAAACCCAAAAACAAACAAACAAAAAAAAGATATCTTCTAGTTTCATCCATGTTGCTACAAATTGCATGTTTACATAATTGCTTGCAGCTATATAGTAGTCCATTGTGAATATGTACCACATCTTTTGTTTTTGGGCATTTAGGTAGATAACAAGTCGTAGCTTTTTACTGAGTGCTGAAATGAATAGTGGGCACATACATTTTTTTGGAGGAATGTTTTTCTGTTCTAGGGACAGATACCCAATAGGAGGATTGCAGGGATATATGGCAGTTCAATTGTGATTTTCGTGAGAACCCTCCATAATGTTTCCCATGGGGGTTTGATCAGGCAGCATTCCTACCAGGAATGGAGAAGTGTTTCTAAACTTTCTCATCACATCCCCAACTACAGAGATTGTTTCCAGTAATTTTGATAAGTGTCATTCTCACTGGTCTAAGAAGATATCTGATTGCTGCCTTGTTTTGGATTTCCCTAATGATAAATGATGAAGAACATTTTTTTCATGAGTCTGTTGGCCATCTGCTGGTCTTCCTCAGAGAAGTATGTATTCATTTTCTCTCTCCATTTTTGATATTTTTTTGGATTTGTGGAGTTAACCTCTGTGTGTATTTTGTATATCCTAAATATCAACCCCTTATCTGATGTGTTTAGTGAAAAAAATTTCTCTCACTCAGTTAGCTGCCTTCTAATTTTAGCCTATGTTTCTTTTGCCATACAGAAACATTTTAGTTGGATGTACTCCAATTAATTTAGTTTTGATATCATAACTCTTGCCATTGGCATCTTATCAAAAACGTCTTTGTGATCTAAGTGTTTGATTGTTCCACCTATGTTTTTATCAATGAAATTTATGGATCTGGGACTAATATCAAGGTTTTTAATCCAATTTGAATTTACTTTTGTTAAGGTGTGATATCATCTTTAATTTCTTACACAACGTTTCCAATATATTTTTTTAATTTTTTCTTTATTTAAACATTTTGATTGCATATATGTTTGTGATTAGTTTTCAATCATGTAAAGAACACCTCTTTCACCAGTGCAACATTTCCATCACCAATGTCCCAAGTCTCCCTCCCTCCCACCACACCCCCACCTGTACTCCAGACAGGCTTTCCAGATCCCTCATTCACGTGATTATGGTAGTTTTCTGTGTAGTTATTTCTATAACTGCACTCACCACTCTTT
The DNA here is from genome assembly GCA_004027635.1 of Crocidura indochinensis. Taxonomy (NCBI): domain Eukaryota; kingdom Metazoa; phylum Chordata; class Mammalia; order Eulipotyphla; family Soricidae; genus Crocidura; species Crocidura indochinensis. The sequence goes on along the minus strand of PVKC010014321.1, from coordinate 17,375 downwards.
GTGGTGAGCTTCATGAAGTGAGCTGGAAGTTCCAGCCCTCCTCTCATTGTCTCTGAGGATTATTGCAAAAATGACTATTATTTTCCTTAAAACCCATAGATAGGTGAGACTGTTCTGCGTCTCTCTCTCTCCCTCTGATTTATTTCAATCAGCTTGGTGGAGACCATGTACATCCATGTATTTCATGACTTCATCTCTCCTGATGGCTGCTAATATTCCATTGTGTATATGTACCACAGTTTCTTTAGCCATTCATCTGTTGAAGGGCATCTTGGTTGTTTCCAGAGCCTGGCTATTGTGAATAGTGCTGCAATAAATATAGGTGTAAGGAAGGGGTTTTTGTATTGAGTTCTTGTGTTCTTAGGGTATATCCCTAGGAGTAGAATAACTGGGTCGAATGGGAGCTCAATTTCCAGATTTTATCCAATACTTTTTTAAAAATTTTATTTATACTCCTTGATTACAAATATGATTGTAGTTGGGTTTCAGTTATGTAAAGAACACTCCCTATCACCAGTGCAACATTCCCATCACCAATGTCCCAAATCTCCCTCTTCTCCACCCCACCCTGTACTCTAGATAGGCTTTCTACTTCCTTCATTACTTCACATTGTTGTGATAGTTCTCAGTCTAGTTATTTCTCTAACTGCATTCAGCATTCTTTCAGGTGAGCTTCATGTCATGAACTGGACACTTTTGACAAATGAGACTGGAAAAGAAAACCACAGACATGATTATATTTTCTAACTGATGAACAATGTGTGCCTGGTAAGGTTGTGAATAGAGAGAATTCATTTATTTACCTACGCATAAAATGTGCTCCCGCAGAAGTGGCTTGAGTACCTAAGCAAGAGTCCTTAGAAGGCTCCGTGTAGGGCCCCCTAGAAAAATAACTGCTGAGAAATCAATCCTAATATTTTTATCTTAGTGAGATGACAAATATTCATTGCCAGATTTTATTCCAAGAGGCAGGGCATACCTTGATATTGTTATACACAACACAGATTTACTGTTCTTTAATGTTTCTGTTAATTTACTCTTTTAGACCTCTGAATACAAAACTAATGGAGGACTAGGTCATTAAGGAATATCTGCTCTCTATTGGATGCCTAATAATGCCCAAGCTATTAAAACATTTTTTCTATCATAGGAAAGGCACCTACTTGCATACCAATGTACAGATGAAGAAATTCAGATGAAGATAAGTTATTTGATTAGTATATGTAAGCTGACAAGGATAAGGGGACAATAGGAACAAATATTAACCAAAAAGAAATTCTTCCTCTCCTTTCTAAATGTTGAAAATAAAGTCATATTTTGGGTCTTATCTATTTAAAATAGAGTAGACTGCAAGCCCTGGGTAACTCGATGTGAATAGCTGCATAAACCACAGCCCAGTTGTTAATATTAATAAATCTATGTAATATATGTCTTGGTTATTCTTTCACTTATTTAGAGTTTATTAGTAACTTTTTGATCTAGCTATGAGAATCTAGGAAACTGGAAACTTTAAAGTGATTTGCTTTGCTAAGTGATTTTTAACATATCCTATAGTGCATACTTTAAGATCCAGTGCAGAAATGAAAACCATTCACATACCAGTGTGAAATTTCATACTGAAAACCTTGAAATAAATATGTGTTCGATTGTTAAAAGTTACAAAATTCATAAAAGTTAAATAAGGTGATATCCAAAATTCATATTTCCTAAATATTTTATAGGCTTGTTTCATTTAATGACTGCTAAAAAAAAGAAGCAGTGACAGAATATTATTTTATGATACTTCAGTGTAATGTTGAATAAGGGGGTTTAGAAACTACAGAATGTTGTTTTGAAAGGGCAAAGACATATTTAATACATAGGAAGACATCTGGATAATCACACATATATTCATTTACATTTTCAATGTGGCTACCAAAATAATTTGTTTTTATTTGCTATTATGGTACTATAATTGTATCTGTATAAAATGTGTTTTAAGTATATGAAAGATATAGCCAATTGATCATATAAGATAGTCTATGACAAAAAATTTAAATTTAATTGCTAAACATCAGTCACTTTCTCTTAATAAGATGCCAAAACTTTGATTAATATTATTCTCATAATTTAGGTATTGATAATCTTTAAATACAATAAAAATAGCAACCATTAGCATATTGTTTTAAAAATCCTTTAAAAGTAGATTTTACTCCTAAAACATTTCTTCAAAAGAAAATTAATACCATTTGGGGGAATATGTATATTTGTTTAATTGGAATGAGAAAAATGTTTAGTGTATTTGTGCATTCATTATAAAAATATTTGTTAACTCACTTTGTCAAAAAACAATTAATGGGTTTATAAAATAATATGTAAATTGAATCAATATCTCAAATGTAAATTTCATGTTTCTTTGACAAGTAAAATCTAACTTACATAGAGATATTTATTGTTAAAATTTTTGATCACTGGTGAATGTATATTAGAGCAGAGATTAAGAAATAAAATTGTGGGGCTGGAATGTAGGTACAGTTTGCATGGGACTTGCCTAGCATGAAACTGACCCGTGTTCAAGCCCTAGTATTCCATATGATCTCCCAAATCTATGAAGAGTGATTTCTAAGCTTAGAGCCAGGAGCAACCTTTGAGCGCTTACAGGTGTGTATGACATAATATAACAAAAGAAAAGAAAAGAAAACTGAATTTTGGAATCATTTCTTTTCAGTTTCTCACACTTCGAGGAATGAGGAAAATAAAATTAAAATGTTTCTAAGACAATATTAATGAATTTGAAATAAAATAATTAACAGTATCTGTCAAAATAGCTTTTGAGCTTTGCATTTTTCTTTTCATATCTTGAAGTTTCAGGAAATTTAATTTATATTTAAGATTTTTCATGAATTTCACCAATCTTTGCCAAGCACAGTAGATGATAGTGCTTCCACAATATTTGAGAATTTTTTTGTTAATTATTATTTTCTCCTATATTTGAAAATAATTTAAGTTATTTTTAAGCGTACAACTGCTATTGAAAATCTAAATAACAACCACTGTTGAACTTCTTGCTTTAAAGAACTGAGAACTAGATATTTAAGGGGATGCTATAAAATCATATTATACATTTGAATTGAAATAACATATTCACTTTTTTTCCCTTTATTTAAGCACCATGATTAATACGTCATTTTAGTTGGGTTTCAGTCATAAAAGAATACCCCCTATAACTTCCCACACCAGTGCCCCCCATTTCCCTCCTTCCCCACTCCAGTCTGTATTTGAGACAGGCATTCTACATCTCCCACTCATTAATATTGTCATGATATGGGGCTGGAGAGATAGCATGGAGGTAAAGCATTTGCCCTGCATGCAGAAGATCGGTGGTATGGATCCCATATGGTCCCCAGAGCCTGCCTGGAGCGATTTCGGAGCACGGCCGGGTGTGACCCAAAAACAAAACAAACAAACAACAAACAAACAATATTGTCATGATAGTGTAGTCATCCCTCTAACTAAACTCATTACTCTATGTGGTGAGCTTAACATCAAGAGCCTGTCTTCCAGCCCATATTTCTCTTGTCTCTGGACATTATTACAATAATGTCTTTTTCTTAAAACCTTGAATGAATGAAACTATTCTGTGTCTATTTCTCTCCCTCTGACTTATTTCACTCAGCATAATAAATTCCATGTACATCCATCTATGTATAGAAAAATTTTATGACTTCATCTCTCCTGACAGCTGCGTAATATTCCATTGTGTATATGTACCACAGTTTCTTTAGACACTCATCTGTTGAAGGGCATCTGGGTTGTGTCTGTCTATTGTAAATAGCACTACAATGAATATAGGTGTGCGGGCGGCATTTTTATATTTTGTTTTTGTGTTCCTAATATAAATACCTAGGAGTGATATAGCTGGGCCATACGGGACCTCAATTTCCAGTCTTTTGAGGAATATCCATATTGCTTTCCATAATGGCTGGACTAAATGGCATTCCCACCAGTAGTGAATGAGAGTTTTTTTTTTCTCTCCACATTCCAGCCATACATATTATTCTTGTTCTTTGTGATGTGTGCCAGTCTCTGTGATATGAGATGGTACCTCAGTGTTGCTTTGATTTGCATTTCCCTGATGGTTTGTGATGTGGACTAGTTTTTCATGTGTCTTTAGCCATTTGTATATTTTCTTTGAGGAATTGTCTGCTCATTTCTTCTCCCCATTTTTTGATGGGGTTATATGTTTTTTTCTTGTTAAGTTCTGTCAGTACTTTGTAAATTTTAGTTATTAGCCACTTATATGACTGATATTGGATGAATAGTTTCTTCCATTCTGTGGGTGGCTTTTGTATACTAGGAACTATTTCCTTTGAGGTGCAGAAACTTCTGAGCTTAATAGCGTCCCATCAGTTTAATCTCCACTTCCACTTGTTTGGAGAGTGCTTTTTCCTTCTTGAAGATGTCTGAAGTCTCATTGTAATGGAGCGTTTTACTTACATGTTGTTCTATATACCTTATGTTGGGGCCTGGTATCAAGGTCTTTAATCCATTTCGATTTGATCTTTGACATAATTTTGTTTTTATAAGAGTTTGATAATGTGGGGCCAGAATGGTGACGCAAGCAGTAAGGCATTTTTGCCTTGTGTGTGCTAGCCTAGAATGAACCACGGTTCGATCCCCTGGTATCCCATATGGTCCCCCTAGCCAGAAGCGATTTCTGAGTGCATAGCCAGTAGTAACCCCTGAGAATCACTGGGTGTGGCTGAAAAACAAACAAAAAACCAAGAGTTTGATAATTATTATTTGATTGTTTTCTTTTATTTATTAGCTTTATTTTATTAGCTTTATTTCTTAGCTTTAAAAAAAGCCATCTATGATGTTTCATTTTAATTATATTTTTCAGTTAGAAAAATATAATTTTATTTTGGTCAACATCTGGATTGCTCACTAATCTTCTTTACATATGTTTTAAATTGTTTTTCAACCACATGGTATTGTCTTTGACATCACTAGTTATGTTTGATAGAATGCTGGTTATTATAGAGATTCCAGATGATATTACAATTCTCTGTTGAGGGTTTACCCTGTCCATTGCCTTCAGTGAGTGGTTCTTAAATTAACTAGTAGACTCTACTCAGTGTGATTCCCTTATTTGATGAAGGTTTATATATATATATATATATATATATATATATATATATATATATATATTCCTTTATATATATACTGCTCGTTTAAGAAAAATATATTTAGAGCCCCCTAGAATCTTCTTTCAGTATACTTATAGACAATATTTCATGATGTGGCTGCTACTACCATTCCTTTGAATCCTATCTGAACCTCTATACTGCTATACCTTACTTTGGGTAAGTCTAGATAGGTTTTTCAGTTGAGTGTCAATCTATTTTTCTGCTTTTGCTGTTGTTGCTTTTGTTGTTTTGTTTGTTTTGGAATCACCAACAACTGAAACCAGGGATTACACCCATCTCTATGCTCAGCACAACTAGTGGTGATATTCAAGGGATCATATAAGATGCTATGGATCGAACATGGATTGTTGCCTACAAACAAGGTGCGTTCCTTATCTGCTCAAACTTTCACTCTGATTTTTCCCCATTTGTATATATGTATGTGTCTGTGCATATGTGCATATGTGTGTGACTTTTTTTCTCAACTCTTGACTTGCAAATCTGATGTGAGTTTTCTTCAGTTTTCACACTTAAAGATTTAGTAACAGACTTCCCCTCACCCCACATACTTGTTATGCTCTTGAAGGCCCCATCGTTGCATCAAAATATTTTTTTAATTATTTTGAGAATTAATCTGAGCTAGAAACATCAAGCAGCCCCTAACTGGAGGGGGTTAGGAGCTCTACCTATAGGAGCTTTTTGACTTTTTATTTTTACTTTTATTCCATTTATTTGATTTTTGGGTCACGCCCAATGTACACTGAAATTACTCTTGGCAGTTTTAGGATATCACGTGGATGCAGGGAATTAAAGCCATTCCATTGAGAGCAAGCAAATATCCTCTCTGATGTATTATTTTTGTGGCCCTATAGAAGCTTTTTGAAGAAAAATAGAAAAATAGAAGCAAAGTTGAAAGCTAGTAATTGCTTAATGCGTATCTTTTCCTGATTGTGCTTGGCATTTTGATTTTCTTTTCTTTAGCATTTGCTCATATAGGAACCAAAGCATTACAACCTCTTCAGATTAAAGGTTCTATGATTAACACTACAAACTTTTTTTTAAAAATTCCTGAGTTTAAACTTTCTGATTAAAATGCCAACTGTAAACAATGGATTAATTCTCTTGTGATCTCATTTTAACTAAACTGTTAATTTACAAAGATATTTCTAGATTACTCAGCATGGTAGCATTGCCTTTGTAACTTAAGTTAGCTTTTTGATGATATTAGATGACTTGTTAAGTTTTTTTAATTTATATTTTATTGAGTTGCAATATTTTAAATGTATTAAATAATCTTGGAATTTTGAAAATAATTTAGTTAAAATGGATAGAAATCTCTGTTAACTTAATATTTTAATTGTGTTTTATAAGGCATTTTCCCCAAAATCAGACATTGCAATATACAATTTCTAATTAAGTTTATTCAATAATATAACTAAAACCTTTCTGAAATGTGAAAAATTCTTCAGTTGTGCCATGAATCTAGATTTTTCTGGGAGTGTCAATGATTTGACTATAGTCTTTAACATAAAATACCTTGAAATTTGGAATCCTTTGAGCTGAGATGAAATTCAAGAGGTTACCCGTAATATAATAATCCCTAAAAATACATATAATTAGGCTCCTAAATTCATGAAGCTGAATTAAACTAAAAAATGATAGTTTAAAAATTACATTCCTTTTTAAGTTTATGAATGGGTTGGGTTCATTGTGTATAAAAGCATGGATATTTGTATTGTATTCTTTACAGATGTATGCTAAAACTTGACACGAAACTAGCCATAAAATTAATATATGAACCATTGAATTCTTTTATTAGGAGCAAATTATAGAAGCAACAGTATATAAAAAAAGATTTTTTGGGGTAACCACATCCAGGAATGCTCATGGTGTATGTCTAGCTCTGTACTCAGGAATCACGCTGGGTAGTTTTGGGGGGACCATATGGAATGCTGGAGATCAAACTTGGGTTAGTCATATACAAGGCAAGTGCCTTAATCATTATATTTTAATTTTGGAGCCTGAAAGACATCTTATACATCACTGTTCAATATTTATAAGCAAGTATATATGAAATTTCTCATATTTTCCTATAAACATAATTTGAATTTATATCACACATAGTATTAAAATAACATTAATTACAGAAACAGGGATATTGTGTAATGTGCTTACTTTTCATGTAGATTTGATTCTGAGAACTGAGCCAGGAGTAAGGCATCAGTTTGGGGTTCAGGCCCAAGCCAAAACAACCAGGTGGGAATTGCCCTAATTCACTGTCATTTTGTACCTTAAATATAACTGTGAAAGACTTGTAACTCACATTGGTCTCAATAAAAATGATTTAAAAAAAACAAACAAAAATACATAAAATCATATTAATTACCATATGTGAATATTAATTTCTTCAGTATTTTAGACAAAGACAACTCTTTTTCCCTTTCTTGCTCTTTCTTTGTGTCTCCTAAGCAGTATTAAAGGGGTCCAGAGCTACTCTGAGTTTTTCCATCCTGTGTCAGCAGTTTAATATGTCCCAGATGTGCTGCTGCTCTTCTCAGATATTATGGAAACTGCTTGAACCTCTTCAAGCAGTTGCTTTTGGGTCTGTCTACCAGAGTCACAGTAGCTGTGCTTGTGGGTCCTCCATTGATACCCTGAGTGATTGTTAGGGGTGGTGTAGCACTGGGAAGTAAAACAGGCTTGGTCTTTATACTATTTATGTATACTATGTATATGTATATGTATATGTACATATTTATGTATGCTTTATACTATTTATGTATAGAACAAAACCTAAGACACGTAATATTTTCTTAGCTTCATATCTCAAGAAATATTTTATTTTGAAATTTGTGTCATGAAGTTCATAATCTTTGTCTTATGGATGACATATGTGATGCAAATATCTTGAGATTATTCTATTCTTTCATCCCACTCAGACGAAAATTCCTTCTTAAATTAATTTTTATTTTAAATGCTGTGATTTACAATATTGTGAATGGTAGGGCTTCATAAACAAAGCACTCCAGCATCACAACCCTCATTAGACTGTACATAATTCTTCTACCACACTGAGTCCTTAGATTATTATTCCATCACTCTCTACCTTTGGCGAGTGTTCTACTGAAGACTAGCCCTCAGTTTCTATTACCATTGGGCATTTGTAATTTCCTTACAATGTTTCCTTACATACTGTATGTGAGAGAGTATATTTTGGATCTACTTGTCTTCTTCTAACTAACTACATTTATCATGATACTCTCCATATCCATTAATGGAGCAGTAAATTGCTTGACTTCATTTTATAACCAAGTAGTATTTCATTGTGTAGATTTACCAATACTTCCTTATCCAGTCATTTATTCTTAGACACTGGGTTGTCTCCAGATTTTTGTTATTGTGAATAGTGATGCAATGAAAATAAAAATGAAAACTTTTTTAAATAGAGATTTGAGGCAGTTAGGGCAGATGTCTAAATGTGAAAATACTAGATTATATAGAAGCCAAATTTTAATATTGTTTTCTAAATAGGTTGGAGAAGCTGACAATACCAGTGGCACTGAATGATGTTTTCCTTCTCTTCACATCCATAACACTGTTTTTATTTGGAATGTGTGCCAGTCTCACCCATGCCAGATGATATCTTTTTATTTTGATTTGCATTCCTGTTATAATCCTCTATGTTGAGGAATTATCTGTTTATCTCTTTCCCATTTTTTTTTTTTTTGGTTTTTGAGTCACTCCCAGAAGTGCTCAGGGGTTACTCCTGGCTCTATGCTCAGAAATCGCTCGGGGGGACCATATGGGATGCCGGGATTCAAACCAATGACTTTCTACTTGAAAGGCAAATGCCTTACCTCCATGCTATCTCTCCGACCCCTCTTCCCCATTTTTGATGGGGTTTTTATTGACTTTATTTTTGTGAAATTCTACCAGTATGTTATATATTCTTGAAATTAACTCTGTGTTAGATGAATGTTGAACAAAAATTTTCTCTCAATATTTGTGATATTATCCTCCTTAAATTCTTTTCAGATATAACTGACAGGTTCCCCTGACTTTTAATAAAATGCTAAGCATTATTCTCAAGAACATAGATTAGATTTTACATTTATTTGAGTAAAAGTGTTAAAGCATTGTTTTTATTATACATTGTGAATGTGTTTTGAAATCACAAGCAAGATAAAATTCTGATGAAAAAATTTTGCTTACCAACTATAGAATCTCATTGTCCAAACAAAGGTATTGGCAAATAATAAAAAAAAAAAGGTTTTAAAGATTCAGATGTGCGTGCCTGCATGTGCACACACGCTTGCCTTGCACATGGTCTAATCCTACTTCAGTTCCTTGGACTACACATTGTTCCCTGATAACCACTAGCTGTGAACCTTGACACAGAACCAGTTGTAAATCCTCAGCACCATGGTGTAGCTCAAAGGCAAACAGAAACAATCTTAGAGTAGCAGTAATTATGTATTGGCTTACAAAATTTTCTTCAGCTTCTCCTTTTGATAACTGACTTTATGGACTTCTTCAGTATTGAAAGGGTTAGGAAAATGAACATTCATAGAGGCACTCTTTTGGGAACATTTTAGTATAGCATCTTGAAATCATGAGCTGTATAACTATTAAAATTAAAAACAATTATTCTCACCAGATTGAAAAATACAAAAATAATACTAGTTATCAGGATCTGAAGAGATACCTCACTGTGCTTAGTACATGCTACGCATGCAGGAGGTTTGGTTCGATCTCCAATACAAAACAATTCTCTGAGCTGGAAGTAGAGCTAAGAATCTTTATATGCCTTCCCACAAAAGAAAGAAAAACAATGCATTTGGTCCAGAGTTCTAACTACTTTGCAGAGTCTAAACACACACAGAATTGTCTTTCCTGATTTTAATGTTGGTAGTTTTCTTTCAGATTTATGTTTTGTTCAGTATGACTTGGTAGGCTATTATGGGGTTCTGGAGTGCTTGAAGACTTTGTATATTAGCAAATAGTAATTGCTTTTTTGATATACACCATTGTGGCTTTTGTTAAAATCCTTTTCATTCTGACACTTGGTAAAAATTGTCTATGTGTTTTCTCAAAGCATAATTCATAGCACTTATTCTTTAACTGAAGTTCTGGTAATTGGAACTATTACAGAAACAACTTCTGTACAAATTTCAATTTAATTCAGTTCAACTCAAGTTCAGATTTAAAACTGTCACCATTCACTGGACAATTAGGCCTATCACCTTAAAAAGTACTCAGAAAAATATATATCTTCAAAATTGTTCTATATATCTCAAGCAATATTTTTAGAACTCAGAATATGTTCAGAATATCTGAAGATTTTTTGTTTCTTAATTCTGTAAAAACTGGTACAAATTTCCTAGATGTAAATTTGGAGACAACTGGGGCTGGAGAGACAGCACAACCGTGTTTGCCTTGTAAGCAGCCGACCCAGGACCTATGGTGTTTGGTTTGAATCCCAGCTTCCCATATGGTCCCCCGTGCCTGCCAGGAGCTATTTCTGAGCAGATAGCCAGGAGTAACCCCTGAGCGCCGCCAAGTGTGGCCCAAAAACCAAACCAAAACAAAACAAAACAAAACAAAACAAAAAAAAACGTTGGAGACAACTATAATTTTAACAGTATTACTTAGAGTAATTTATTTAATGCATCTTTTGGGGGCCTAACTTGTATTTTTAAACTCTGCATGATTTAAGATAGAAACTATACGTCTTTTTTGTTTTGTTTTGTTTTTTTTGGGTCATTTTTGAGAGCTAACTCTCTTTGGCTCTGAAGCTAACAGTTAAGGATATTTATAATTATGCACTGTAAGGTAAATTTCACCCTTCCTTCTATAATCGGGCTCTGGGTTCTCAGGCTTTCACATAATAGAAATTGACAAGTTGTCTCAAAAGTTCCCAGACAAGTTTTATTAAGTTTTTTGCTCTGACACAATGGAGACCACATCAAAAGAGATATCCAAGGTCAGGCTCCCTAAAAGGGAGACCTTTGTGTCTTTAAGCTTAGCGGAGGCAGTGTATGTTACTGTAGATAGCAAGCCGGGGGGGAGGTTTTTGTTGCTGTGTAATGCTATAAAGACCTTAAGTTTGCTCTTTGGCATGGTTCTGGGCAACCATTCTTTGTATAAATTGTGCAACATCAGCTCAAGATGGTGGGGCTGCTCATTACATTCCCTGATACCCAGTATATTTATAAAGCAGTCAGTTTAGTTTCAGGTGAACTGGCCAGCTGGGGAAAAGAAGAATTCCAAGTGAAGTTTAAAGGAAAATATTATTTTATCTTCTCTTGCAAAAAGTTAGGCTTTTTGTGATATTGTTTTTTTATAGAGTAAATGGTAATTTACTATATGCAAGTCACATTCTAGAGGTATATATTAAAAAACAAAGTAGTAGTACTAATAATAAAAGAAGAGAAAGTATATTGAATGGGTGTTATATATATGGAAATAAATTAAATTGCTATTGTGAACGTAGAAGGTCCTGCTGATACTCTGAACATATGCCCTGAGTGAGAAAGCAAGTATAGGAATGTCTGGGGGAAAGTACCTTTGATGCAGAGGAAACAGTCAAGTACAAAGGGAGCAAACTTAGTGCACTTAAGAGATAGCACTTTAGAGAGTGAGAGAGAAAGAGAAAGAAAGAGTGAGTGAGTAAGAGAATATGGAATTATTTTATCTGGACTAGGCTCAGAAAGAGTGTGTGATCCAGGTCTATGAACATGAAATAACCTGGAAGTTAAAACTCACTCTACCCTACATAAAATATCTCACTCTACCTGCTACCCTGTTGATGAGGGATGGTTTAGAAAAAGGAAAAAGAACTTACCTGATATATTTATTGTCTGAATAACATGAAAAAGTCAAGTACTGTTACTAATACAAGACAACTTTATTTTTATTTATAAATTGAGTCATTGTTGAGGTACAGATTTTAAAAGATGCTTATGATCGAGTTCATGATTATAGAGTTTCAGTCATACAATGTTCCAATACCTATTCCTTCACCAGCTTACATTTTCTGACACCTATGTCCCTAGTTTCCCTTTCCTCCAACAGCACATACTTTTTTCTCTTTCTTCATACCTCCTCCTCCTCCTTTTTATTCACCTTTTAGATACTGTGGTCTGTGGTTTACAGCACTCTTACTGAGTGGTTATGATGCATATATTGTTTTACCTGCTTTCAGTACCGAGTTCTTGTCCAGAGTAATCATTTTGAACTATCATTTGTCATAGTTGTCTCTTCTTTGTCCTAACTGCTCTCTCTTGTTCCCTCAACCCCCTATCTTTTGGGGCAAGCTTTTTACTGTGGAATAGTTCTCCTGGCCCTCATTTCTATTTTCTTTGAGTATTGTTCTCATACTCCTGACCCTCATTTCTGTTTTTTTTTTTGAGTATTATTCTCATAGTATGTTTTTTTTTTCATTATCCATACAACCATTCTGTCTGCTTTTCTCCCTCTGGCTTATTTCACTCAGCATGATACTCTCCATCTCTATCCATGTATAAGCAAATTTTATGACTCCATTTTTACCAATGACTGCATAATATTCCAGATATGAGGATTTTTTTTGTGCTTTTTGGGCCACACCCAGCAATGCTCAGGGGTTACTCCTGGCTATGAGCTCAGAAATCTCTCCTGGCTTAGAGGACCATATGGGACACAGGGGGATCAAGCCATAGTCCATCCTAGCATGTGCAAGGCAAATGCCCTGCTGCTTGTGTCACCACTCCAATTCCAGAGATGAGGAATCTTAAGTAGATACACAAGAGAATTTTTGTATTGCCATAGATAGGAAGGTTCAATAAGTATGCTTAGCATTTTTATGTTATGTTACTCAAATACAATAATGTTTGAAGTTCAAGTAGTAAAAAAATTTAAGTATTTCTGTCCTTAACTGTTTATTTATTGTGTCTATCATCTATGTTCCATTATCTATCTTAGTATTTTGGAAAATACTTCTGGGGAATCTCCAGTGATATGATTCCTGGTTAAATGCAAAATTGGAATACTGGGGTGTCATGAATTTCTCAGGCCATCCCATCATTGCTCAAAATTTCCAGAGCTGCATGGTGATACCCGGAAACATGAAGTTGAAGAAATACTTCAAAGTGAGAAATACTTTCTTAACCAATGTGGGAGTTATCAGAAGGATAAGATTTTCTCTCTCTCTCTCTCTCTCCCCTCTCTCTCTCCAATGTGTATAAGATTAATGATACACAGCAATGTAACAACAAAATCCCAAAGGAAACGAAACACAACGAGAGAAATGATTCATACAACAGATTTGAAAGAGGAAGTAGATACACTGGTGATGGGTGTGTAATAGAAACATGTATACAGGAAACCAATCATCAATGGTATTGTAAATCACAGACCCTCAATCAAATGAAAAACTAAAAAAAAAAAAACAAGACTGATTAAAATTGCATATTGGAACAGAACTTCTAGAAAAGTAAAGAAAGACATCACGCTAGTCTCCATCCTGTGCAAATTCTGAGATCTCTAGATACAGAGGTCTGATTTTATCATCGACAACTGAGCAGAAAGTTTCCACACAGCACAAAAGGACCTAGGGAAGAGAAAAAGCACATGTACAGAACCTATAGTTATTCCCGTGACATTATGCTTCAAGGGCGGAGAAACCCTTTATCTCTTAGGCCAAGGAAATTCCCTTTCTAATCTCCCAATATTTACTGTGCCTGTGCAAAAAAAGCACAAAATAAATTTTTGTTATTGTTGTTGTTTTTCTTTTTTGTGTGCTTTGCTTTGTTTTTATTTCAGGACCATTGTTATTGTTTGCTTGTTGTCTTTATTGCTGTGGTATTTTTTGGGTTCATTTGTGTTATTTATTTTGTATGGTTTTTATGTTTTCCTTCTTTTTTCCCTTTCTTCTCTTAAATTGATTTTTATAGCCTCTAGAAGGGCATCTCACATATTTTTTTCTTGTTTGATGTTTACCCTCCCTCCTTTTTTTCTCTTTCTATTTTCTTCCCTTCCAAACATAACCACATAACTTGAACCATCTTGTTCTGCCTCACAAATTGAAGGGGAAATAATGGAGGGTACCAAGACCAAACAGGTGTATGAACGTTGAGTAGAAATAAAAAATGATCATACTTCAACACCAAATCCAAAGCCAATAACAACAGAATCGAAACCCAATCTACAACAAACTAGGCACAGAAGGGATCACTTATACTAGCAGCCTGAAGGTCAAAGGAGGGGATATGTTTTGCATGCTGGGAACAGGGGTGGAGGGAGGACAACACTAGTGGTGGGAATGTCCCTGATTCAATGTCACTATGTACCTAAAATATTACTGTGAAAGATTTGTAAACCACTTTGGTCAAAATAAAAATTATTTAATTAAAAATGCATAAGAGTCATCAGAAGCTTAGGTAAGTCACCAAAGCTTAGGTAATTTTTTCATAATTTTTAATGCATACAGATTCTTTTCTGGTTAATCTACTTCTGGAATTCTATACAAGCATTTCTTGATATTCATGAAAAATATCAACATTTTTTTACAAGATATCCCTCTACTTTGAAAGCAAGCAACCAGAAATCCTTACATTTTTGAGGTGATACAAAAGCTATTTACTTTTCTATAGAACAATGCATTCAATTTTCTCTACCATTGAGGATATATTTTCAGCCTATTTGACTAATACTCAGATAGACAAAAAGTAGTTAATGCACATTGAAATAATTATGTGCACAATTCTATTTCTAATACATTATCAAAGATCTATTAGCACCACTTAAAGATATTGTTTCCTTAAAGAGATAAAGAAAATGTCACAAAATCTTTAAAAGGAAAAGGAATGGCACATTTGGAGTGGCATTTTAATACATTGCAATAGCAAACTGATAAAATAGTCTCCAATTAGACATTCTACAAGTGAGAAAATGATTTATACTCAAAGATAGAATGATATTCACTGTTTTCAATCTGGAAAAAACTGCTTTAAAGATTGTTTTACAAAGGCCAGGGGGATATATCTCAAGGGTAAAATCCATACCTGCCATGTGTGAGAATGGGTTCCATCTACAACTTTGTATTTACAAACAAAAATCCTCTTAAAGTTATATTTCTATTAATACTAAGATTTTATATCCTAATAAGGGTTAATGAATGTGAACACAAACAGAGCAGATAGAATGTATTTTGATGACTGACAATTACTACTCCATTGATGATAATTATGTTAAAGATTCAGAAAAACAGAACATTTAGTTTAATTCAGCCATAATTCATTGTATAAAGTTTTCATGGAAGTCAATGTACTAGGTTTTGGGGTCCAAGAGAAAAATACAAGATAAAAATAAGTAAATATTTAAATTTCTCTACCAACATGTCAGATATTCCATAGAACTCAGTGTATTTTGAGAAAAAGAAATTAAAATTATACATGTTATAGAATTAAAGACAATTTCATTTCTTATGTAAATTCAACTTAGATCTTGATCAACTGTTGTGACATGAAGAGTGTAAAAACATTAAGCAAATGTAGAGTTGTTTACAAAGAATATTAAAGAATAGAAGTGTGAATATAATAGAGGGATAAATTCAAAGGACACTTCAGAGATTGAATTCATCAGACATAGTGGCAAAAGATTTGTGGAAGTGTCAACTTGTAAAGATCTTATTTAAAGCATCCCCCCTGCAAATTTATGACCCTAAGTGATTCTGAAATTTTAGAATTAAAGCTACTCTTTCAGAAGAAGGAAATTGATTCTGTCTAGAACATATAATTTTGGGGGCAACAATAGGAAATTTAACTGGAAAAATACAGCAAGTAGTTTAAAATTTTAGTAGCATAGGAAAAAAGATGTACATTTAATAGATATTGAGTACCAATCATGTATCGGGTAATATATTGAAAACAGAAAGTAAAAAATATCATGTGATCCTACTATTTATATAATGTTAATGGTGTAGTTAGACATGCAAATGTACAATAGGGATCAAATTTGTGAGTCTTAAAAAATGGCCAGAGGTTAAACAAGAAAGAGTAGAGACATAACTCCATCTGAAAAAGAAAAGTTATATTGGGAATTAAGACAGTGTTAGCTTAGCATAGCTTGTCCCAGTCAACACACTCTCTTTGGTAAGCACTTTATTGATTTCACTAGAGTGCTAGTAGGGCTCTGGTTGGGAATAAAAGCTGGTGGCACACGAAGTTACACATGCAGTGTTCATCTATCTGTATGTAATTACACTGCCCTACCCATTATACTTTTTACTAATTCTGTATCATGTTATTCTGAGAAATATACCTTGTGGAATAGTAGGTATATAGAAGAAACTAAATAGAAAAAATGAATTATCTATTTTAGTAAAGTAGAAAATTTGGGAAATTTATGTTTTTAAATTTACCCCTGTCTTTTGGACCCCATCTGCTGCTGATCAGATCTAATTCTTGGCTCTGTATTTAGGGATCACTCCTGGAAAGATTGGAGGGTGTGTGTGGCATATGAGATACCAGGGTTGAACCTAGATCTGCTACAGGTAGGTCAAGTGCATTAGCATCTGTACTTTCTCTCCAGTTTCTGAATTTTTTGGTGCTTTTAACATATTCAAACTGACCAGTCTTCACTTGTACCTCCAAGGCAAATTCAACTAATAAAAGAAAATTTCTTTCTTTTTTTTTTTTTGGTTTTTGGGTCATACCCGTCAGCACTCAGGGGTTACTCCTGTCTCCATGCTCAGAAATCGCTCCTGGCAGGCACGGGGGACCATATGGGGCACCGGGATTCGAGCCAATGACCTTTTGCATGAAAGGCAAACGCCTTACCTCCATGCTATCTCCCGGGCCCCAAATTTCATTTTTTATTGACAATTTATTATACATTGAATCACTTTATTTGCATTCTTTTATAGAATTGAAGGAGGAATGAGTTATAATCTTTCTTTTTCTGTTTTGGAAATGACATTCAGTGATGCCTAGAATTTACTCCTAGCTTTCTGCTCAGGAAATTGAGTCTTGTGGTATTTGGAAGACCCTATGTGCTGGGAAGTGCTGGGAAGCAAATTGAGATTATTCATATGCAAGTCTCAATTTATCCCTTTGCCCAGTATTGTCAAAAGAAAGAAGGAAAGAAAGAAAGAAAGAAAGAAAGAAAGAAAGAAAGAAAGAAAGAAAGAAAGAAAGAAAGAAAGAAAGAAAGAAAGAAAGAAAGAAA
>PVKC010014320.1:0-16178 GCA_004027635.1 Crocidura indochinensis | reverse complement strand
CTCACGGTGGTTTTACATATAAAATTCCTAAAATCTTATGTTATTGATTTCGGCTATGTTAAGAAAAGCCATAGACCACTTAATCTTCCTTGTGTTTTTTTAAGCCACTTTGATGTCTTTGTGCTTATCAAATTACATCATGAGAGCCTTGTGGGAGGGGATTTCTAATGTTCAAACCTCTTTTGTTCCTGGACACACCGCTGTTATCAATCTTTGCATCTCATTTTAATGTCACCGTGCTGCATTCAGTTTATGTAGCTACTATAGTAAAATGGCAATCAATTTTCACCTATCTTTGAGCCAGTATTTTATCTGTCTTGCAGTCTGGCTAATCCTTATTGTGGCGAATAATTTTCCAGAGTGTCAGTGTTTCTCTTGAGAAATGGTGTGATGAATGCCCAAAGCAGGGCTGAGGAGAAAATATCTGTGTCACTGTCACTATAAGACACATCTGATCCATGACCATAGTGTCATGTGAGCAAGACCACATGTTACTCAGGACACATGAAAGAATCCAGCTGACCTATCGCTTAAAAGAAATCACAGTCCAGGACTGGAGTGATCGTACAGCAAGTAGGGTGTTTGCATTGCACATGGTCAACCCAGGTTTAATCCTATATGATCCCTTAAGCTGGTCAGGAGTGATCTTAAGTGCAGATCCAGAAATAAGATATAAGCATAACTAGGTCTGACCAAAAACCAATAAAAAGGAGGAGGAGGAGGAGGTGGAAGAAGAGAGAAGAGGAGGAGGAAGAAGAGAAGGAGAAAGAGGAGGAGGAAGAGAAAGAGGACAAGGAAGAAAAGGAGGAAGGGGAGAAGAGGAAGAGGA
Organism: Crocidura indochinensis; assembly: GCA_004027635.1. Classification (NCBI taxonomy): domain Eukaryota; kingdom Metazoa; phylum Chordata; class Mammalia; order Eulipotyphla; family Soricidae; genus Crocidura; species Crocidura indochinensis. Next base: position 15,349 of record PVKC010014320.1, on the reverse strand, counting down.
AGAAAGTAAGAAAGAAAATAGAAAGAAAGAAAAAAGAAAGAAAGAAAGAAAGAGAGAGAGAGAGAGAGAGAAAGAAAGAAAGAAAGAAAGAAAGAAAGAAAGAAAGAAAGAAAGAAAGAAAGAAAGAAAGAAAGAAAGAAAGAAAGAAAGAAAGAAAGAAGGAAAATAAGGAGGAGGAGAAGAATAAGGAAGGAAAATAAGGAGAAGGAGGAAGAGAGTGAGATTCAAAAGAATTGAAAGATCCCTTAAGGAGTTGTATTCTAATTTCCTCTTTTAGCTCCACACATAAAAAGGGTGATTTCACTGGAGAAAGAAACTGAACAATCTCTTGACTAGAAAACTGTACTTAGATTTGTGGGTTATTTCTTTCTACAAGAAGAGAAATTTATTAGTTGTTAAATGGTTATCCTGGCTGTCCTCTCTCCTTTTTATCCCATGATGGAAAGAATCTAGTAGAGCAGGTGTATCTTGAAAACAGGATACTTAGATCCCAATCTCAAGAGAAGGGACCCTTAAGGGGAAAGCCAGACACTCAAATCAATGACCCAAAATAAGGCCTCTCTAAATCTCTTTGTCCCATGTCTTGCAATTTTTACAAAACAGACTTTATAGATGAATTTCAGGTAAGGGATATTTTTTAAGTAAAGTAAAATAGTTTTTATCTGTTGAAATGAGAAAGAGAGTCAGAACAGAATTCTGGCTTTTCCAGAAAGAAGAGAATCAAAAATAAGTTAGGCCCTAAAGTATAAGGCAGGAATTACACACCTCATGTTGAGATGAGGGTGATACCCAGAAAGGGAATGTGTTGCTTTACTTATTTTTGTTTGTTAGTTTTTTTTTTCGGTCACGCCTGGTGATGCCCAGGGGTTATTCCTGGCTCTGCATTCAGGAATCACTTCTAGTGAATAAAGTCTATAGAGACCTTATGGGATGCTGGGGATTAAACCCAGTTTAGCCTCACGCAAGGCAAGCTAGAGCCTGGAGAATTGTTGTGGGTTTTTTTGGTTTTTTTTAGGAGATTATTGTAGGTCTGGAGATAGGCCCAGGCTAGTCCCACTAGCCCTTAAAGTCTCATGACTTTAATCTTTCTAGCTCGAGGCTGAGACATGCTATAACAGGACAGTGGGTAAAGATAAGAAACATGAGAGAGGGCCATAGAGATAGTACAGTGGTAGGGCATTTGTCTTGCAAACAGCCAACCCAGGACGGATCTGGGTTTAATCCCTGGCATCCCAGATGGTCCCCAGGAGTGATTTCTGAGCGAAGAGCCAGGAGTGACCCCTGAGCACTGCCAGTTGTGGCCCCAAAACCAAATCAAACAAAACAAAATATCATCTAATATGTCTGGTTTCTGTTTGTGAAAATGATATATGATATTCACATAGTTGTATTGTCCTATTGATGTATTATATGTATCTCTGTTGCCATAGTTTGTTGCTTATGTGGTTAACTGAGACAGTTTTTTTCTAGCTTTTAGCTATTAAAAATAATGCTATCATTTAAGAAATAAGAAAAGAAAATAATTGCCTTCAAAGAAAGACAAAGGAGGAAACGAAGTAGCTTTCAGGTTTTGGTTTATTTTTGCAAGAACCTTGTTTTTTTTCTCCTTAAAATTGTTACATACCTATGGCTGGGGAAATAATACAGATATTATTCTACCTTCTTTTCTTTTCTTCTTTGTTTTGTTTTTGTGTTTGTATTTTTGGGCCACACCTGGCAATGGCGCTCAGGGGTTGCTCCGGCTATGTGCTCAGAAATCGTTCCTGGCTTGGGGGACCATATGGGACGCCGGGGATTGAACCACGGTCCGTCCTAGGTCAGCTTCGTGCAAAGCAAATGCCCTACCACCGCACTATTGTTCCGACCCCATTGTTCTACCTTCTTTCCATGCAGCTGACCCCAATTTGATCCCTAGCCCCACTAGGACTTATTCCAGAGCACATAGCCAGGAGTAACCCATAAACAATATTGGGGGTTTTACTCAACTCTCATCCACCAAAAATGTTTATATATAATATTACTAAAACCTTGAACAATGAAAAGCAAAATTTCAAAATGATTTGTTAAAATAATAGGCTTATGGAGAATGGTGTGAATAATTCTAGGTAGTCCAACTATTTTGTAATTCTCTTGAGTTGTATGTATCTTGAAGTGGCTGGTTGCTACCTCTGCATTTATTTTTGTAGAGTGCTCTCAAAACACTCATTTTTTATATTTCCAGACAGATCTAAGACCCTAGATGACTCTATTTCATTTTCTTCCCAAGCTCTAAAAATCTGCCATGCCTAGGAAGATGAATAAAATGCGCTTAGGGATGAAAAGGCAATGAGCATTATAATCACATTTTGGCAAAGTGAATGTGAGTACTTGATCATATGCCTCTGAACTTATAAAATACTGAACACATGTTACTCACAGTCACTTCTTAATGGCAAGATTAAGTTATTTGTGGTAATCTAAAAAACAATTTTGAGCCACAACCAACGGCACTCAGGGTTTACTCCTGACTTTGCACTCAGAATTCACTCCTGGCGGCCTCAGGAGACAATATGGGATGCCACGGATCAAACCCTGATCTTTTATAGGTCAGTCCCAGGTTGGCTGTATGCAAGGCAAACACACTACCCTCTGTGCATTCACTTCAATTTTGTTTAAAAAAAAAAAGAAGAAGAAGAAGAAGAAGAAGGGGCCAGAGAGATGGCACTAGAGATAAGGTGTCTGCCTTGCAAGTGCTAGATTAGGTCACACCACAATTTGATCCCCAAGCCAGGAGTGAATTTTTTTTCTTTTTTGGAGTTTGGATCACACCTGGCAGTGCTCAGGAGTTACTCCTGGTTCTATGCTCAGAAATTGCTCTTGGCAGGCTTGGGGAAAGTTATGAGATGCTGGGATTCAAGCCACCGTCCTTCTGCATGCAAGACAAACGACTTACATCCATGCTATCTCTCCAGCCCCTACCAAGAGCGATTTTTGAGCACATAGCCAGGAGTAACCCCTGAGTGTCAAACAGGTGTGCCCCCCAAAGAGTGTCAAATGGGTGTGCTCCCACACACCCATTTATATATATATATAAATATACATATATATATATATATATAAGAAAGAAAAAGAAAAAATGGGTGACTAATGTGGCAAGATTTTGTTTTTTTGTTTTGTTTGTTTTTTATTTGCATAGGCACAGTATTGGGGGAAATTAGAAAGGAAATTCCCTTGGCCTAAGAGCTATATACAGGGTGTTTTCACCATTGAAACATACTGTCATGAGACCAACTACAGGCTCTGGACTCAAAAATCGCTCCTGGCAGGCTCAGGGGACCACATGGGATGCGAACCATCAACCTTCTGCATGAAAGGTAAATGCCTTATCTCCATGCTATCTCTCCGGCACATTTTCCACTCAAGTCCAGGTAGACCAGAAAGCCCATCTTTGAGGGCATTGAATTAGGCCCTTATTTTGGAGGAAGAAGCATATACCCCTGCACAGTGGGGGGCCACTGCAATGATGATCAATAGGCACCTGAAATTAATCCAAGTTCTTAGTCCAGGCAGAAGTCCAGATGAGGTCTGAAATAGATGCACCAAGTACGGCCAATTATTTATAGATGGGAGCTTAAGTCATAAATTAGAACAAAATGTTTAAGGCAAAGAATCACTTCTGTTGGGAATAGAGTCAAGCAAAATTTGACTGAGGGGTTGATGTCATACTATCTAAGAGGCCTTATCCCATCCTCTGAGCACTCAAAGTGAACTCTCCATTCAAAGTTTGGCAAACTGGACTGGAGCAATAGGATAGCAGTTCTGGGACGAACCCGGGTTTGATCCTCGACATCTCATATGGTGGGATGAGCGTGCCAAGAGCGATATCTGAGCGAAGAGCCAGGAGTAATCCCTGAGCACCGCCAGGTGTGGCCCCCAAAACAAAAACAAAATCAAGCAAACCAAAATTGTGGCAAACTGACACAAGAGAACCTGAATTTATAACCTCCAGGTTGATACATGCTAGGAAGTAAACTGCTCTTTAGAAATGGTCTTGAGCAGTTGCTTTTCTTCAGTGTATGTATATTGAGGTGGGGGCAGTTTTCTTAGAGAAACTTAGCAGGGAGGAATCCGATGCTGACATCCCCAGTCTTATAAGGGAGGATTGAGTGGTCCTATATAGCATCTACTTAGTCATATTCTAACATCTTTGTGAACCATTCAACCTATATTTAAAATTCTTTAGATGGATTAAAATAGAACTAGGAAGTGACAAGCATGGAAATAAAAATCAAATGCAACCATTTAGTTAAATAAAAATTTAAGAAAAATGGGGCCATGGAGCCAGAGAGATAATATTGTAAATAAGACCTTATACTTGGTCCATTCAGGCTCAATTCCTGGTACAACATGTAGTCCTCTGAGTCCTGCCAGGACTGAGTGCAAGGCCAAGCATAATCTCTTAGCACCAGTAGGTATGGGGAAAGGAAGGAAGGAAGAAATATTCTACTGGTTTGATGACAGATCCGGAGCTCTCCTCAAAAATCGAACAAATGTATTAATGTGACATTGTAACTACATAATATGATGCTATCACTATAATATTTTTAAATAAATTCCAAAGAAATATTCACGAAGGTGCATTTAAACCCAGTTTTCTCTCTCCCCTAAGTCCTGAAGGAGGGTGAAAAAGGGAGAGAAAGGTGGAGAAGAGAACTTAAGCACCATGATTAAAAATATGTTTGTAGTTGGGTTTCAGTATAAAAAAAGAACACCCCCCCCCTTCACCAGTACAATATTCCCATCACCAACGCCCCTATCTCCCTTCTCCACCACCCCCTACCTGCCTGTCTTCAAGACAGGCATTCTATTTCTCTCAGTCACTGCCATTGTCACAATAGTTGTTAGTAACTGCACTCACCATTCTTTGTGGTAAGCTTCATATTATGGGCCGAACCTTCCAGCCCTCATCTCTATTGTCTTTGGGTATTATTACAATAATGTCTTTTATTTTTCTTAAATCCCACCGAAGAGAGAGACTATTCTGTGTCTATCTCTCTTTCTTTGACTTATTTCACTCAGCAGAATAGTTTCCATGTCCATCAATATAGGAAAATTTCATGACTTCATTTTTTCCTGATGGCTGCATAGTATTCCATTGTGTATATGTACTATACTGTCTTTAGCCACTCATCTGTTGTGGGACATCTGAGTCGTTTCCAGTTTCTGACTATTGGAAATAGTGCTGTAATGAATATAGATGTGCAGAAGGTATTTTTGTATTGAGTTCTTGTGTTCCTAGGGTACATCCCTAGAAGTGGTATAGCTGGATCATATGGGAGCTCAATTTTCAGGGGTTTGTTTTTTTGGGGGGTCACACCAATGACGATCAGGGTTTACTCCTGGCTCTGCATTCAGAAGTCACTCCTGGCAGGCTCTGGGAACCATATGGGATGCCAGGAATCGAAAGACCATCCGTCCAGTGTTGGCTGCATGCAAAGCAAATGCCTTACTACTGTGCTATCATTCCAGCCCTTCAATTTCCAGTTTTTTGAGGAATCTCCATATTGTTTTCCATAAAGGCTAGACTACACAGCATTCCCACCAGCAGTGAATAAGAGTTCCTTTCTCTCCACATCTCCACCAACACTGCTTGTTCTCGTTCTTTGTGATGTGGGCCAATCTCTGTGGTGTGAGTTGGTACCTCATAGTTGTTTTGATTTGCATCTCCCTGATAACTAGTGATGTGGAGCTTTTTTTCATGTGCCTTTTGGCCATTTGTATTTCTTCTCTGAGGAAGTGTCTGTTCATATCTTCTCCCCGAGAGAGAGAATTTAATGTTCCAGTTCTAAAGCCCAAAGCACACTAATATAGGGGAAATGCCCTTCCTCCACAAGTGTACTAAAATTAAAATGATGGATCATTAAAGAGCCTCTCTATTTCCCTCACTTATGTTCTTGCTTACTTCCTCCCTAAGGAAAATGCCAAAGATGCAGAGACTTAGAAAGAAAACCATTAGATGCAGACATGAAATTACCTACCAGAGAACTATGTCTCTGACATAGGAAAGAAAAATATTCTCTGATCAGTCTTCACAAATCAATCACTTGAGAATTCACCATTACTTAGACGTAAGGAATACCATTTTCTGTCTTATGGATAAACTGTCTTGTAAACATTTCTTTTTTTGTTTTGTTTTGTTTTGGGGCCACACCCAGTGACGCTCAGGGGTTACTCCTGGCTATTCGCTCAGAAGTCGCTCCTGGCAGGCACGGGGGACCATATGGGGAACCGGGGGATCAAACCTCGGTCCGTCCTAGGTTAGCGCAGGCAAGGCAAGCACCTTACCTCCAGCGCCACAGCCCGGCCCCCTTGTAAACATTTCTTAAGGTTTTCAATGTTTTCTTTAGAATTTATTTCATCTTAACAGATAAACTATTTTCTAACCCACACTTCATGAAAATACTGTTTTTTTTTTAATGAAGCTAATGATCAACACAATGGTACATACTATGATTTTCACTATGTCTTTGAGGTGGTAGAATGACATATTGCAGGTATGGACATTGAGACATGAAGACATTAAAATAGTAACTCAAAGATATATATATGTCATATATATATATATGAACTGTAACTCACCAGAAATAGCTCAGAATGGAGATTTTCCTTTGTACCATGCTTTCAGCTCTGAGGATGAGTGTATTGACATAGCTTAATTTAGAACACATTCTCTCTCTCTCTCTCTCTCTCTCTCTCTCTCTCTCTCTCTCTCTCCTTGCTGTCACCAGCAACCACCATGTCCTCTTATTCATTAGCCTGCTGCCCTCCCACTGGGCAGATTTAGCATAAAAGGGTATAGAATAATATGTAACATAGAACTAGAAGACCATCTGTATTGGTCCTTTGCCCTTAAGGAAATAATTGGGGGGGGGTTATCCCTGGAGAAGACATTTTCCTGACCAAAGGTAGTCACTTCTGTCCACATAATATAATTTAAGAAGTTCCTGATTGGGCTGGAGAGATAGCATGAAGGTCGGGCGTTTGCCTTGCATGCAGAAGGACTGTGGTTCAAATCCCAGCATCCTATATGGTACCCTGAGTCTGCCAGGAGCGATTTCTGAGCGTAGAGCCAGGAGTAACCCCTAAATGCTGCCGGGTGTGACCCAAAAACCAAAACCAAAAATAAAATAAAAATAAAGAAGAAGCACCAGATTGCGCTTGAGAAACTGAATATATATAAATGGGCAGCAGCCAGGTCAGATTTGACAGTAGGACTCTAATTTACAACCTATAGTAAGCATCCATGGAGTCAAACCATGGATATAATATCTGCAGTGGTCAGCCTAGAATGGCCAGGACATATTATTGATAGCCAACTTCCCTGTGTTTTGCTTAACCCCTCAGTATAGAGCCAACTTGAAAAAGCTAAATATGTTCTCTGAAGCAATCACTTGAGTGCCCCTGCTTGCTGGTCTGCCTACAGCTTTCCATGCCAGAACACTTCAGCAGGAGAATGCCTCCCCTTTTAGTTCAAGTTCCACTTGGCCTGTGAGTTTCTGCCAAGTGTAAATGATGATGGTTGTTTCCCCACTCTCACATGCTCTGAATAAATAGTGTGATTTCTCAATAAGAACGATCTTTTGGGGGCCTGGAGAGATAGCACAGCAGCATTTGCCTTGCAAGCAGCCGATCCAGGACCAAAGGTGGTTGGTTCGAATCCCGGTGTCCCATATGGTCCCCCGTGCCTGCCAGTAGCTATTTCTGAGCAGACAGCCAGGAGTAACACCTGAGCACCGCCGGGTGTGCCCCCCCAAACAAACAAACAAACAAAAAAGAATGATCTTTGGGCTGGAGAAAGAGCATGGAGGTAGAGCATTTGCCTTGCATGTAGAAGGACAGTGACTCAAATCCTGGCGTCCCATATGGTCCCCCGAGCCTGCCAAGAACAATTTCTGAGCATAGAGCCAGGAGTAAACCCTGAGCCCTGCCATGTGTGACACACACACACACACACACACACACACACACACAAATAAAAATTAAAAATGGGGCTGGAGAAATAGCATGGAGGTAAGGCGTTTGCCTTTCATGCAGAAGGTCTCCCACATGGTCCCCTGAGCCTGGCAGGAGCAATTTCTGAGCATAGAGCCAGGAGTAACCCCTGAGTGCTGCCGGGTGTGACCCAAAAACCAAAATAAATAAATAAATAAGTAAATAAATAAATAAAATAGAAAGAATGATCTTTGTTTATGTCCCGAATTTTCCTGCAGATTCCCAAGCAGATCCCAAGTTTCAGGCAGGTGCAGTCCCACAGAGGACCCTGATTTTCAGCTAAGTGTGACTTTTGAGTCCATGATGCCATTGAAAGCCAAGAGCAGGTCTGAACACCACTTTCCAGTCTCGTATGTAGCTCAGTGGTGCAGTGTGCTCTGCCTTCCATCTCCAGCTTTACAGTCTATACTCTGTTTTACTAATACAGTTTGTATTTCAGTTGTACTCCTGTAGCTAGAATTTGTTAGCAATTGATATTATTATTTTTATTTTGCTTCTCTTGACGTACCACAGGTAAGTGAGAGTATTTGGTACTTGTCTTTCTCCCTCCCCACCCCATCCCCAAAAAGAGGCTTCTCACCCCATTGAAAATCACATTCAAAATAGACTGAAATCTGGTTCAGCAGTTGAGTGCTTGCTTTGAATATATGAGACACTGAATTTGATCATTGACATGAAAAAAAGGGGCCAGGGGCCGGGGAGGTGGCACTAGAGGTAAGGTGTCTGCCTTGCAAGTTCTAGCCAAGGAAGGACCAAGGTTGGATCCCCCACCAAGCCAGGGGCAATTTCTGAGCGCTTAGCCAGGAAGGAGTACCCCCTGAGCATCAAACAGGTGTGGCCCAAAAAACAAAACAAAAAAAAGGGGGTGGTCAGACAAACCTAGGAACTTTTAGATATGCCCTTACTTCTTGGAGATTATTAAGTTGGAAACCCATACAAAAAAAATAGAAGCTAAAAAATACTGTGTCAGCATTTTCAATTATAAACTTAAATTAGGTTATGATTCTATCTAAAAGTACAAAGAAGAGAGATTTAAGAATGTTATTTTAAAATGTCTACTTGTAGCCTCTGCTTTTGAAAAAAGAAAAATATAAAAAAATATCACTGAACTTTTTACATAATCTCATTTCCCCAAGAGGACTGCTGGCTTTCAGAAATGTTAGCTAAATTTCCCCCACTAAGCTTTTCACTATAATACAAAGCATTTGATTATCATCTCATTAATATGCTGTAACTGAGGGTTATTTTTATTTGTTTGGGGGGTCACACCTACTATTACTGGGGGCTACCCTCAACTCAGTATTCAGAGGTCAATCCTGGGGGTGTTCAGGGAAGCAGGAAGTGTTGATGATTGAATTGAGACCTGCAGCATGTACTCAATTCTTTGGTTCTGATTTCTACCTTAGATCAACATTAGTAGATGACTGTAGAAACTTTTTGTTTGTTTGTTTTTGGGCCACATCTAGTGACAGTCAGGGGTTACTCCTGGCTATGATCTCAGAGATTACTCCTGGCTGGGGGGACCATATGGGATCTAACCATAGTCTGTCCTAGGTTAGCCATGCACAAGGCAAATGCCTTACTACTTGTGCCTTCGCTCTTTCCCATTTTTTTTACTGTAAAAACTTTTTGAAAAACAACTGAGAAGTGATAGGATTATAAATGTAGATCAGTTTTAACAGTGCATGCTGTGTGTGTGTGTGTGTGTGTGTGTGTAGAAGTTGTGTAACTTCTCAATTGTAATTTACCCCAGTTCTAAGTGAAGTAACTTTGCAATGAAATCTTGAAGTAGGCATACTGAAAGTATTCACTCCACTGGAATTAGGAGTGGTACAAATCAGTGTTTACTCAACCACTGTGAGAGCGCATTGATATCAGCAAACCACAGACTAAGCCCTGGGGTGGTTTTATTCATATGTGTGTGTGTGCGCCTGTATATATAGCATGCCTGCATGTGTGGTTTGGATCAAACTCCACAGTGATCAGGAGCTACTCCTGTTGGTACTCTAGGGAGTAAGTACTCTAGAATGTTTTTGGGGATTGAAACCAGGTCTTTTGCATGCATTATCTATCTCTCCAGACCCAGTCTATATTCATCTTTGGCAATATGTGGAAAAGAAGTGTGCTTATAATGTAAGAGTTCTTAGAAAATTAAAGGAGCATTTATAAAGAAAATACAGTCATTTTGCTATATATTTTATTGAATCTAAGATTCTAACATATTGAAATTTTAGCATTATATAATAGTACCAAGGAAGGAAGTAACAGTTCACTATACTTTATTTCACTATACTTTATACCACATTATTTATAAAACATATAGCAATTTCAATGATTAAAAAATGGGATTGGGGGCCAGAGCGGTGGCGCAGGAGGTGTGCGCAGAAGGGCATTTGCTTTGCATGCACTAACTTAGGACAGACCATGGTTCGATTCTCCAGCATCCCATTTTTTTCATTAATGTACATGGAGAGTAGAAGAATGATAAAAGTAGACATTTTAATCTTCAAAAGAAAAAGAAAAAATACTTAGTGAGCTTTTAATTTAAAAAATGTAAAGTTGGGGCCCGGGAGATAGCATGGAGGTAAGGCGTTTGCCTTTCATGCAAAAGGTCATCGGTTCGAATCCCGGTGCCCCATATGGTCCCCCGTGCCTGCCAGGAGCAATTTCTGAGCATGAAGCCAGGAGTAACCCCTGAGCACTGCTGGGTGTGACCCAAAAACCCCCCCAAAAAAATGTAAAGTTTCAAGAGGTACAAGAAATGTTAGTAAGGGGGCCGGGTGGTGGCGCTGGAGGTAAGGTGCCTGCGCTAACCTAGGACGGACCGCAGTTCGATCCCCCAGTTCCCCATATGGTCCCCAGTGCCTGCCAGGAGCAACTTCTGAGCGAATAGTCAGGAGTAACCCCTGAGCGTCACTGAGAGTGGCCCAAAAACAAAAACAAAAAAAACAAACAAACAAAAAAAAGAAATGTTAGTAGTTCTATACATGAATAGATAAGAAATTTTTTTTCTAAACAATTTGTCCGCACTTTAGAAAATTTTGTAAATTTACATAAAAAGTAGAAAGATAGGGCTGGAGTGGTGATGCAAGTAGTAGGGCTTTTGTCTTGCACATGTTGACCTAGGATGAGATTCGATCCCCCAGTCTCCCTATGAGTCTCAAGCCAGGAGCAATTTCTGAGCGCATAGCCAGAAGTAACCCCTGAGCATCACTGAGTGTGGCCCAACAAAGCAAAAAAAGAAAAAGAAAAAGTGAAGGAAGTAATTATGTATGTCTGGGAAAAGGATAGGAAACTGGTCAATAATTACAAGTTGAAGTATAATTATCTCAAGGCTGAGGGGGTGAATTTATATTATACTACATAATTTGAATTTAATATATAGTACATTAAATTTATATTCTATTTTTATATAGAATTCCTGGAAATAAATACAAGCTATGGCACTTAACAAAAAAAGAAATTATTGTGTACTCTTAATAGTAGTACAATATTAGTATGGCATGTTATTTAAAGAGAAATATTCTCTATTTTCTTTTTTACACCATTGCAAGTAAAAATAAGAGCTAACTATCATTATATGAGACCTTATAGCTATTACATGAAATACAGAATTTTAAATAGATTCTAAAAGACAGACACCATCAGCAAAATTTTACTTCAACCCTCTTTGAATCAATCTCGACTTCTCTCCCTGGAAACCCAAAGTATAGCATAAGATAACCTTGATTTGGGGCCTGGGAGATAGCATGGAGGTAAGGCGTTTGCCTGTCATGCAAAAGGTCATTGGTTTGAATCCCGGCGCCCCATATGGTCCCCTGTGCCTGCCAGGAGCAATTTCTGAGCATGGAGCCAGGAGTAACCCCTGAGCACTGCCGTGTGTGACCCAAAAACACACAAAAGATATCATTGATTTTATATATTAAAAATGTGAATATATATAACCGCCTTTATACATCTCCACTGTATGTTATTACCAACTTGTAGGACTAAAGAGAAAATACAAGGGTGAAGATAGTCCCTGGCACCACAATTTTCCCAGAGCACCCCAGAGCACTTTCAGTAGAGATCTTGAAGTCTGTTGTAACCTCCAGTACTGCTGGGGATGACCCACTTCCCACAAGTGTATGTATATGTATATATATATATATATATATATATATATATATATGTATATGTATAATATATATTATCCTATAGGGGCTGGAGAGATAGCACAGCAGGTAGGGCATTTGCCTTTTATGCAACCAATCCAGCTTTGATCACAGGCATCCTGGGAATATGATCCCCGAGCCTGCAAGGAGTAATTTATGAGTACAGAACTAGGAGTAACCTCTGAGTGCTGCTGGGTGTGGCTCAAACATCCCCCCAAAAAGGAAACTAAGTTCATAGTCAGGACCAGAATTCCTAACAAGTGAGAACTGATCATGCTCTGCCACTAAAACAAGAGTAGTAGCTAAATTCTGACTATTTCCTAGACAGGTCAAAAGTAAATTACGGCAGATTATTATACACCGCCATAAAAAGAATGATTAAAGAGACTACAATATTCAAATATATGTAGCAGTAACTGCAAAAAACACTCAGGATGAAATGTGAGGGTCAGAAGGAATATCTGAGAAAGATTCATCTTAATGAAAATAATTCTTAATAATAATTAGAGTCTCTCATGCAAAAAAAATCAATGTGTATGTATACTATATATATATATATATATATATATTTTTTTTTGGTTTTGGGGCCACACCCAGTGACGCTCAGGGGTTACTCCTGGCTATTCGCTCAGAAGTCGCTCCTGGTAGGCACGGGGGACCATATGGGGAACCGGGGGATCGAACCGCGATCGGTCCATCCTAGGTTAGCGCAGGCATCTTACCTTCAGCGCCACCGCCCGGCCCCCGTATATATACTATATTAAATTATATTTCCACTAGAAGTATCATTTTATTCTTCACCACACAGTTAGCTTCTTTACCTGGTTACATTACCCTCCTTTCTGATTATAATCACTAATTTGGTCTTAGAATCTAAGAGGTTTTCTTAAACAATTTGTTTGTTTAAATATCATACAGGAGAGAAAATATTGTAGTTTGTTTTGGGTTTATTTCACTAAGCCCTGAATTTATGCATGTTGTTGTAGTTGGCAGGATTTCATATATATATATACATATCTATACATACATAAATCGTATTCTCTTGTGTACTACCGTATTTTCCGGTGTATAAGACGACTTTTGAAACAAAAAATGTCAACCGAAAAATCGGGGGGTCGTCTTATACACCGAGTATATCCCTAAAAATGTTTCATTATGCCGCTAAACGAAAATCATCTGAATATTGCCACAAAATGAAATTTCCAACTCGATCCTGCACCAATCACTGCAAGGCTGCTCGGACCCTCCACCTCTCTAACTCGGCTAATCCTAGCAGGCTTTTGATGCATGCAAGTTAGACAATGTTCTGGACCCGAATCTACACTGTCAAAAGCCTGCTCAGATGGGCCAGAGTCAGAGAGGAAGTCTATTCCAGTATCCCCTTTGAACCTTTGCTTGTTGTGATTGGCTCATTGTGGTACATACAGTTGCAGCACAGGAACATTCTGTCTGATACAGCGAATATAGGCCTAAACCTATGTTTTAACTGCAAAATTAGGGGTCGTCTTATACGCCCAGTCATCTTATATTGCCGGAAAATATGGTACCTTTTATTTAGTTGCATTTGATGGCACTTATATTCTGTTCAATTCTTGACTATCATACATGATACTGCAATAAATATGGGGCATTATCATTATATAAAGTGCTTACTTGGAAAGTTACAGCTTCTCCCTGCTATTCTTAAACTCTTTCTCTTTTTATGCTTTCTAAGGAGCTTTGGAAAAGCTTAATTGGGTTATGAGTCATGTCATATTGATCAAAAACAGTATTCATTCTACTCTTTTTTGAATCAGATACCACCTCAAATATATACATAGATGTTTTCATCTAGTCCTTGCACAACCCTGTAAAGGGAAGAATATTTATATTAGTTTCCTGTTACTTTTTTCACAAATAAACACAAACATCAGACTCAAAGCAACACAATTTTATTCTCTCACAGTTCAGAAGACAAAAGTCTAAAGTGGCTATGACCAACCTCCTACAGAGTGTCTCCTGCAACATGACTGTGACTGGAAATTCACCCTCTCAGTCTAGTTCATACTTATTAGAAATACTTGATACTTTGGTTTCAAAGATACCAGGAACAAGATCTAGTGAAAAGACTGACAAGATAGCCAGTTATCTGTCCCCCTGTGCATACAGAGTTGGTCCACAGGTCTAGAAAGTCAATATTGGTCAATACCTCCCTATACCCTTTTCCTATATCATCTTCCTCTTGTCCTTGGGTGGGGCTCATCTCCTTCAGAAGGTGGCCTTAGCTGGCCAGTGTAGGGGTCTTATTGGTAGAGGGATTAAAGTATTACACTTAAAAAAAAAAGAATCCTACTGGTCAATAGTGCTGGTTATAACTGCTGGTTGGTGGACTGGTATGAAGGATGCGCACCATGGGAGTGTGAAACCTTGAAGGCTGATCTAGACACTTACGTCCTGTGCTCTGGGCCCTGATATCACTCTCTCTTCCACTTCCTTTCATCTCCTCCCACTTTCCTGCCTCTGTCTTTTCCTGTATCAGAGTCGTTTCCCATTGGATTGCATCCACCTGGAAAACCCCAAATACTTTCTCCTTGTCAAGATGACAACTACAAAATTCTGTTTGCCATGCAAGGTAATGTTTTTACAGGTTTTTGAGATTTTGGTAATGACATCTGTGGGCAGAGAGAATGTAAAAGTTTAAGTACTTGCCTTGAACAGCTTTTAAACTTTATTGATTGTTTGATTAGTTTTTGGGCCACACTCAGCAGTGTACAGGGGTTGCTCCTGGCTCTGCACTCAGAAATGACCCCTGGCAGGCTGGGGGATCAAATGGGATGTTGGGAATTGAACTGGGTCCCTCCTGGGTTGGCCCCACAAAAGGCCCTACCGCTATTGATTCTAGTTTGATCCCTAGTACGTGGTTCCCCAAGTATTGCCAGGGAGTAACCCTCGAGCACCAGTCAGTATCCACAAAGGACAGTGATATCTTTAGGGAGACTTCATTCTGGCTACCACAATTGCCTATTTAACAAATAAGAGTCTCTAGACTTCTTTAGGTAAATCAGGTCCCAGATTCTACGTCTTGTGGAAAACATGAACCCTTTTCATTGTGGTGACAATACTTGATAAATACATTTCAAGCATCGATTTATTTCATTGCTTTATCTGAAGCCTAGTAGGCATAT
>PVKC010014319.1:0-22192 GCA_004027635.1 Crocidura indochinensis | reverse complement strand
AAAATATAAAATAAGATCCCCCTCAAAACAACAAGAACAACAACAAATAAAATGAGTTGAGGGTTAGCCTGGAAAAAAGAAAATCAAAGAAGAAAATGATGATTGTCCAAAATGTTAAAGCTAAAATGATCTAAAATGAGTAATGAATGAAATAGAGTAGAATTGAATCAGGAACCAGAAGTAAGCATTTTTCCTATTATAGAGATATTTAATAAAATATTTGGACTTTCAATTTATAATAATAAAAATTAAAAGTTTGGAAAGATTTAAAATTATTTCCTTAAGTATGGTAAGATGAAGCTCAGTTTAAATCAAAATCTTTATCCCACCATCCCAGAATGCAAGGATGGTTTAATATACGTAAATCAATCAACATAATTCACCATATCAACAAAAATAAAAATAAAAACCACATGATCATTTCAATGGGTGCAGAGAAAGCATTTGACATGATCCAACATTAATTCTTGATTAAAAAAAAACTCTCATCAAGATGGGAATGAAGCAACTTTTCTCAATATAGTTAAGGTCATATACCACAAGCTAATGACAAGTATTATTCTCAATGGAGATAAATTAAAAACCTTTCTGGCTAAAATTGGGTACAAGATAAGACTGCCCTCTCTCACCACTCCCACTTCTGTTCAACATAGAGCTAGAAGTACTTGCTATAGCGATTAGGCAAGAAAAAATGTATCAGGCCATCCAGATAGGACAGGAAGAAATCAAGCTCTTACTGTTTGTAGTTGGCATGATACTATATTTAGAAAACCTTAAAGACTCTACCCAAAGCTTCTAGAAACAATAGGTGCATATAGAAAAGTGGCAAGCTACAAAATTAACATGCAAAAATAAATGGCATTCTTATACAGCAATAATGATAGAGAAGAAATGGACATTAAGAAATCAACCCCATTCACATTAGTATCACACAAACTCAAATACCTTGGAGTCAAATTAACCAAAGAGGTGAAGGACCAAAAAAAAGAGAATGACAAAACCCTGATTCAAGAAATAAAAGGGGACATGCAAAAATGGAGACGCATACCCTGTTTATAGACTGGGAGAATTAACATCATTAACATGGCAATAATCCTCAAAGCATTTTACAGATATAATTCAATCTCTCTAAGTGGAACACTCCTAAAATTTATTTGGAACAATGAATACCCACGAATAGCTAGAGCAAACTCTGGGAAAAGAAATATGGGAGACATCACTTTCCCTGACTTTAAATTGTATTACAGAGCTATAGTCATTAAAACAGCATGGTACTGGAATAAAGACAGACCATCAGATTAGTGGAATAGACTTGCGTATTCAGAGAATGTCCCCATACATACACTCAATTAATCTTTGATAAAGGAGCAATAAATGCAAAATGGAGCAAGAAAAGCCTCTTTAACAAGTGGTGTTGGGACAACTGGTCAGCCACTTGTAATAAAGAGAACTTAGATTTCCATCTATCACCATGCAGAAAGGTCAAATCCATGTGGATTAAAGACCTTGATATTATAAGGCATATAAACCCGAAACTATAAGGTATACAGAACAAAATGTAGGTATAACACTTCATTACATTGAGATGAAAGGCATTTTTAAGGAGGAAAGAGTACTCTCCAAACAAGGGGAAGCAGAGATAAACAGATGGGACTATATTAAGCTGTGAAGCTTATGCACTTCAAAGGAAATAGTGCTAGGATACAAAACCCTCTCACAGAATGTGAGAAGCTATTCACTCAACACCCATAAGATAAGGGGTTAATATGAAAGATATATAGGTACTGAGAGAACTTAACAAAAAATCTAACCCCATCAAAAAGTGGGAGAAAAAATAAACAATTTCTCAAAAAAGAATTACGAATTGTCAAAAGATACATGAAAAAAAAAAGTTCCACAACATTAACTGTCAGGGAGATGCAAATCAAAACAACAATGAGGTAGCATCTCATACCACAGAGACTGGCACATATCACAAAGAACAAGAACAATCGGTGCTGAAAGGGGTGTGAAGAGAAAGGAATTCTCATTCACAGCTGGTGGGAATGCCATCTAGTCCAGCCTTTATGGAAACAATATGGAGGCTCCTCAAAAAATCTGGAAATTGAGTTCCCATATGATTTAGCTATACCATTCCTAGGGATATACCTTAAGAACACAAAAATACAATTCAAATATCCTTTCCTCGCACCTATATTTATTGCAGTGCTATTTACAATAGCCATCTCGAAACAACCAAGATGCCCTTTAACAGAGGAATAGTAAAGAAACTGTGGTACATATACACAATGGAATATTATGCAGCCATCAGGAGAGAGGAAGTGATGAAATTTTCCTATACATGGATGTACATGGGATCTGTTTTGCTGAGTGAAATAAGTCAGAGTGAGAGAGATAGATATAGAATAGTATCACTTATTTATGGGTTTTAAGAAAAATAAAAGACATTAAAATTTTTTTTATTGTGGCCAAGTGAATTACAAATGTCTACAGTCATATTTAAGGTACATAGTAATAATGAGTGAAGGACATTCCCACCACCAGTGTTGTCCTCCCTCCACTCCTGTTCCCAGCATGCATCCCACTTTCCCCTCGTATTCCCCCCCATAGTTCTAGTGCAACTGTTCCCCCATTTTGTAATAATTCTCAGAGACAATAGAGATGAGGACAGGCAGGTCCAGCTCACAATATGAAGCTCACCATAAAGAATGTTTATGTTTAGTGCAGTTACACAAATAACTACATTGAAAACTATCATAACAATGTGAATGAATGAGGGAATTATAAAGCCTGTCTTAAATACAGGCGGGGGGAGGGTAGAGAGGAGGGAGATTCGGGGCATTGGTGATGGGAATATTGTACTGGTGAAGCTGGGTGTTCTTTATATGAATGAAACCCAACTAAAAGCATGTTTGTAATCAAAATGTTTAAATAAAGATGTAAGAAAAACAAACAAACAAACAAACAAACAAAAAGATCTTTATCCTGATGGGGCTGGAGCAGTGGTGCAAGCCATAAGGCATCTCTGCCTTACACACGCTAACCTAGGACGGACTGCGATTTGATCCCCTGGCGTCCTATATGGTTCCCCAAGCCAGGAGTGATTTCTGAGCGCATAGTCAGGAGTGACCCCTGAGCATCATTGAATGTGGCTAAAAAACCAAAAACAAACAAACAAAAACAAAAAATTTTTTATCCCGAATAGCCCTTTTATCTGTGAAGTGTATTTATCTGTGATCTATGCATTCACTTATTCATTTCTTAAGATATCAATATTAGTAATATAATCTGGTGATATACAAATCAATCATTTTAATTCATTTGTTCTATAAAATGTGCTTCTCTTACAGCCCAATTAATAAAATTCACCTAAATTATCTGGTGATAGTCAAAGATATATTAAATTGGATAAGTTGCTTTTCTAGTACACAGAAGACCCAGATTTGATTTCTGTATAGTTACACTGAGCCCAGCAGGTGTGATCCTTGAGAGCAGATTCAGTAGTAAGCAATGAGCAAATCCAAAACAAAAAATGCCATTGTTTTCTGAATGTGAAGGCAAATATATAGAAATCCACGAATGTGTAAAAGGGTATAACATTAATATATGTATATTAGTTAATTTCAACTGTAGTTCTTTTGTTGAACATTTTATTTTCAAAAGATATGAATCTTCAGATATTATTAGTGAAATAAACCAGAGAGAGAAAAAGAAATACTGCACAGCAACTTATACTTCTTTATGAGTATTTTTCAAAAACAGACACTTAGAAACAATAAAATTAGGGAAACAAAAAACTGGAAAAATGTAAAATTTATTTAAGTGGCTAATGAGCAATATCTGAGCCTTTATATAAAATGATGAGAGTAGAGTTGAGAATTAAAATTGTATAACTGGAATTTGATGAGATGATAAAATTTTCTTCTCATTTTAAAAACAGTAAATGTATTGTGTGAGTTTTCATTACCTTATTAAATTGATGAGAATGCTCTTATGACTACAGAGATGTATATCATTATGTTTTATAGTTCTAAATTATTGCAATTTTATTGGTCAATTATTACTCAGTATAGCTGAAAAGAATCTAAAACAATAAAAATATTTTTCCCAGATTAATGTGTCTTTCTCCTCTCATTAAACATTAAAGGATCTGAAAATAAAATCTTTACATTTTTATTTCAGTTAAGATAATAGATTCTCTTGTAATGGTTTCCCTTTTCCATTTTAGGTCCTTATATTTAGTTTTATTCCAATCATGTTTCTCACAAGTAACAACAGTTAGGTAACATCAGCAGATCTCCAAGTAACTATCTGAAATTACTAACTCAGACTTCAAAGAGGAAAATAGTATTTTTTTCTGAAAAATGAATCAATGGTATATAACACATTTGAACAGTGTGGTGAAAACTAATGAGGAATATTCATGTCATGAAGTCCTATTTAAATGAAATAATAACTTTTATATTACTATATTTTATATAATAAAGTATAGCATAACATATGTGTCAGAAACAAGAATAGAGGAAGCCAAATAAAAACTGATGTGGTAATGAAATTTTTAGACAGCTGACTTTCAGGGCCAGAGAGATAATGCAGTGGTAGGGCGTTTGCCTTACAAGCAACCGATCCTGGACCAAAGGTGGTTTGAATGCCAGCATCCCATATGATCCCCCATGTCTGCCAGGAGTGATTTCTGAGGAAAGAGCCAGGAGTAACCCCCTGAGCACCGCCAAGTGTGACCCAAAAGCCAAAACCAAAAACAAACAAGCAGAGAGCTGACCTTCATTTTTTTAGACAAAATAAGAAGTTTGGAAAGAGTATAAAGAGAAAATCTTTTGCTCTTGTGAAAGAATCTTAAATCATGCTCAAAAGCACTTTTGCAGGTGCTTTACATCGATAGATCCCAGATAACCAAATATTTTTTCTTATAAAAAGCTAATTTTGACATAGAAATTTAATTTTGGTAAAATACACACATGGTAACATATAAAATATTTTAATAAAATGTACCAAAACTCGCAGAGAGTCAGATAATTTTTAAGTATCGAATTCACTTGAAAAATCAGACCTGGTAATAGTACAGAGGAAAGAGTAAAAGGCAGATCCAGGTTGGATCCCTGACATCCAGTATCTTTCCCTAAGCTGCCAGGATTGGCTCTTGATCTAATATCTAGGATAAGCTCTGAGCACAATCATAGCAGTTGACTTTAATTAGTTAGTTATAGATACTCATATTTCTGTTGAAGAATGAATTTGGATTACACAATGGATAATCCATTTATAGAGTCAGGTTCTCTCTCTCTCTCTCTCTCTCTCTCTCTCTCTCTCTCTCTGTTGGTATTCTAATTCTAATCTTCATGGGCCAATAAGCTAGAGTACCCTCTCTCAGAAACTCCAATTTTTTTAAACCTTGAAGCCTTAAAAGAGTCCTTCAAGAACTACATATATAAAACAAAAAACTAGCATAGCTGAATGTTTTAAAACATTGAAAACATAATTGAAACCCAAATTATGGAGCTTGCATAAATGCAAGATTAAACATTGTGAATAGGTCTGACAAGCAAGACTTCAAACATAGAGAGCAATCAGTCCACTCATAATTACTCTGCCACTTGAATTCTAGTAATTTATGGGTAAGGAAAACAAATCTAGTTACTCATCCTCTTCATGAATGAAATATGTTTTGCACTGAAAATGTAAATTATCATCTCTCATCTAAATCATTGTCTTAATGATAGTTATATCCCAATCTTATTTTCATGTCACTGACAATAAAAAGGCTTAAACTGATGATCTAAAAGTATTATCTAATAATATTTTAGTTTTTATTTTCAGAATTGTGTGCTGTTTTAAAGTGGTATGAGAAATTAATGGTATAATATCTCTAAGAAAAATAATAAAAATGTTTCTATATTTTCTTTTGAAGGAAAATAATGTAAGTATACATTATTGCATTCCAGAACAAAATTATTTCAGAAAGTTGCAACATATATAGGGTCCACAGTACAGCTATGGAGGATAAATAAAATTTTATAATTATATTAAAAATAGAGCCCCTTAGAAAAAAAAGCATTTAATATTAATTAATATCATACATTTAAGGTAAAATTTTTGATAAAATTTGAATTATTTTCTAAAAGATAGCAATAAATGTGCTTTGAGAACATCTATTTTGACTGCTCTATCTTTTTCTCTTTCTCTATAGAGTCAAATGTTCCTTTGCATATTTTGTAGCCATATTTTTGTTTGATTTGGGGTCACACCCAGTGGTGTTCAATAGTTAGTTACTCTTCACCCTGCTCTCAGAGCTTAATTTTGTCAGGGTGGATGCTTTATGGATGCAAGTTGCTTTACCAACTGTACCATCATTCTGTTCCCAATATTTCATGTAAATTTTTAATTAATAGGAAACACCACTCCCTAATTGGTCAACTTACGATGACCACTATGTCCGGCAAATGTTTTTGTTTAAAACTGAGTGAATATTTTGGTTTGAAATAAATTGAATAGAGATGCTAGTTAGCAATGATGAATAACCAGTGGTATGAAGTCAGTAAGAGGAAATAGCCATTGAAACTTGTTTTATAAAAATGATAAATAGCCAAGATAGTTCTATATTTACAGTTCAAAAGACTTTACTTTTAGACCTATCATTATCATTGACATAATAAAAATAATACTTTCAATGATTAATAATTTTGCGATTTAATTTTGTCTTGGTTTACTACTAATTAAAGGCAAATAATTGAACTTACACAAAAGCTTTTTCAGGATTATCTCAAACTGGCCATTTTTAAAAATCTGTACTGTGGATGGGCCTTTACACTAATAGCAGATATATATTTAAAGTTTATGGTAAAAATAAAATTGTTCTTCATGAGAAAAATTGAATGAAGTTATAGAAATCCCTGACAACCATATGAAAATAGAAACGGGTTTGGTAAAAAAGTGAAGAAAATGAAAAGAA
Organism: Crocidura indochinensis; assembly: GCA_004027635.1. NCBI lineage: Eukaryota > Metazoa > Chordata > Mammalia > Eulipotyphla > Soricidae > Crocidura > Crocidura indochinensis. The sequence continues at coordinate 15,225 of PVKC010014319.1, read as the reverse complement.
TATCTGGAAGTTTATTTTATACTTTATACTCAAGATAACTAAAGGAAACATCTACTTTTAAAAAGTTAAGATAGATTGATCTTCATATAATAGTGACTTTTCTCCTTTGGCCCAAATATTTTCTCAACTTAACTTTGTTATAATTGTTATCTAAGTATGGTTTTCTTGTAAAATAAATAAGTATACAAGATGGTAAATTTAAGCTTATTTGGACTAAATCAATATCATATGAAGAATATAAATGTCTCTTAGCTTTATGGGCTATGCATATTTGTACACTAATTCCAGAATTTAGGATAAATTATTATAATTCAATAATATTGAATGAATTATAAATAAATAACTTATTATTGTCTTATCAATATTTTGCACCACTAAATATAATGTGAATATCATGTTCAACTCATAGCTATAGTTTTTACATGCAGTATTGTACTTTATTAATGGGTTATGCTTAACAATTTTAAAAGAAATTTATGAGCAGTCGGAGACACACAATTTGTACTATTCATTCTAGCTAATTATCAACCATTTAAGAAGAAAAATATGCATTTAACTGTATTTGGTAGTGACATAATTTTTCTACATGAAAACTCACTTCATCTACATAGTAATTAAACAAATAACATTGGTCATATTTGCTGTACATAATACCTTAATTTGGACTGCCAATATACAAAGGACCATTGAGTTTTGCAATCTATGTGTCACAAAAAGACATTGTATTTACTGTAAGGCACTCAACTTTAATTAAAGTTGGTTATTCAAACTATCACAATATTTTCCTGATATATGTATATGTATGCCATCTTTTGCTTGATATTACTTGACATAAATTTATACAACTCTAAAGGTGACAGGGATAAGTTGCCTAGAATGTACTATGAAGATTCTAGAAAATGTCATTTTAATTAATATTCTTGGGTCTATCAATATTTTTGGATCTAGAGACAATAAAAATCCTAAATGATTTATTAAAAATGTAGACTATTTACGTAAAGGCATATGTAAAAAACAAAATTCAAAAGAGATTCCTAGATATGTAGACAGCAGAAGGTCAAACCAATTCAAAATTGATCAGTTTATAGAAGATAAGAATGCAACCGCTCATATTGTTTGTATTTGTATTTCTTTAAAATTAAATAGGAAAAAGACCCTGAGGGAGGTCAGGGGAATCAATTTAGGTTTGAAATCCCAAGTGCTTAAAAGTCAAACATACCTCGTTTTCATGTGATATTCTCCTTTTGCAAGTAAGAGAAATCTGCTGATTTAAAGAGCCATGATACCAGAAATTAAAAATTCAAAATGAATTGATAAGTCAGTTGTGGCTAAGGGTTAAGAAATGTAGAACTGATGCCTGTACTATTCAAGTTAATAAAAAGCAAATGTTAAATTGACACATTCTTACATGGACTGCCGGGAAGTGGTATTTTATGCAATGCTTTCCAAAAAACCCCCAAAGAGTCTTGTTATATCTTTATCACAGTAATTAGCAAATTGTATCAGTATATGGGTATTTCTGTGTATGCTGTTCCTTATTAAGACTAATTAACACTCAATCAAGGTTTTAAAGCCTCCAAAAAGAAAAGAAAGTAGGAGTCAATGAGACAATAGTTGTTAAGTTTTCAGGGCAATCTAAATGATGGTAGTAGTAAGGTAAGAGATGGGCAGTTCATCTTTTTAAATGATTTTTAGAAGTCTCTTGAGAGGTCTAGAGGACAAGACAGAGAGTGTGGATGCCATGGTAGAGAAAAGCATTTAACCAGGAGGTTTAATTGGTGTTGAAAGGTTGTAGAATGTTATGTATGAAACCCAATTAATGACAGTACTATAAAAACAGTGCAATATATATATATATGTATGTATCTGTACATTTATATTTTACCATCTTAAGCAGACTTAGTGAGAGAAAAATAGGGATGGGTGACATTGGTGGAGGAAGTAAAGACTGATGAGGGGTTAATTGATGTTGAAATTTTATGACTGAAACCAGATAAGGCAAGGCTGTCCTCTCTCACCACTCTTATTCAGCATAGCACTGGAAGTCCTTGCTATAGCAATCAGGCAAGAAAAAGATATCAAGAGAATCCAGAGAGGAAAGGAAGAAGTCAAGCTCTCCCTGTCCAGATGACATGATACGGTACTTAGAAAACCCTAAATACTCTACCAAAAAACTTCTAGAAACAATGGACTCATATAGCAAGGTGGCAGGCTACAAAATTAACACACAAAAAATCAATGGCCTTTCTATACACCAATAATAATAGGGAAGAAATGGACATTAAGGAGACAACCTCATTCACATTAGTGCCACACAAACTCAAATAACTTGGAGTCAACTTGACTAAAGATGTGAAGGACCTATACAAAGAAAACTATAAAACTCTGCTCCAAGAAATAAGAGAGGACACACAGAAATGGAAACACTTACCCTGCTCATGGATTGGCAGGATTAGCATAATCAAAATGGCAATACTCCCCAAAGCATTGTACAGATTTAATGCGATCCCTCTAAAGGTATCCATGACATTCTTCAAAGAAGTGGAGCAGGCACTTTTGAAATTTATTTGGAGCAATAAACGCCCTCGAATAGCCATAGCAATTATTAGGAAAAAGAATACAGGAGGCATTACTTTCCCCAACTTTAAACTGTATTACAAAGCAATATTTATCAAAACAGCATGGTGTTGGAATAAAGACAGACCCTCAGATCAGTGGGATAGACTTGAGTACTCAGAGAATGTTCCCCAGACATACAATCATCTAATCTTTGATAAAGGAGCAAGAAATCCTAAATGGAGCAAAGAAAGCCTCTCCAACAAGTGGTGTTGGCACAACTGGCTAGCCACTCGCAAAAAAGCAAAGTTAGACCCCCAGCTAATATCATGTATGAAGCTAAAATCCAAATGGATTAAAGACCTCAATATTAGACCTGAAACCATAAGGTATATAGACGAACATGTAGGTATAACACTCCATGACATTAAGACTAAAAGCATCTTCAAGGAGGAAACAGCACTCTCCAAGCAAGTGAAAGCATAGATTAATAGATGGGAATATATTAAGCTGAGAAGTTTCTGCACTTTGAAGGAAATAGTGTCCAGGATACAAGAGTCACCCACTGAGTGGGAGAAACTATTCACCCAATACCCATCAGATAAGGGGCTAATATCCAAAATATACCACTGACAGAAATCTACAAGAAAAAAAAAACATCTAATACCATCAAAAAATGGGGAGAAGAAATGGACAGACACTTTGATAAAGAAGAAATACAAATGGCCAAAAGACACATAAAAATGCTCCACATCACTAATCATCAGGGAGATGCAAATAAAAACAACTATGAGGTACCACTGCAACACCACAGATATTGGCACACATCACAGAATGAGAACAAACAGTGTTGACAGGGATGCGGTGAGACAGGAACTCTTATCCACTGCTGGTGGGAATTCCGACTAGTTCAACCTTTCTGGAGAGTGATCTGGAGATTCCTCCAAAAAACTGGAAATTGAGCTCCCATACGATCCAGCTATACCACTCCTAGGAATATACCCTAGGAACACAAAAATACAATATAAAACCCCCTTCCTCACACCTATATTTATTGCAACACTATTTACCATAGCATGACTCTGGAAACAACCAAGATTCCCTTCAAAAGACGAAAAGAAACTGTGCTACATATACACAATGGAATATTATGTAGCCATCAAGAGAGATAAAATTATGAAATTTTTCTATACATGGATGTATATGGAATCTATTATGCTGAGTGAAATAAGTCAGAGAAAGACATCTATGTATAAACATTTATCACTAGATACTTTCAATATAGGTTTATGTCAATAATTTATTGGAATAATGCTTCAATACCAATAAAAAGTTAAACTTTTTTTCCTTTATTTAAAAAAAAAGTTAAACCTTTTTATACTTACTATTGTTATATTCCTTTCAAAAGTGATATAATGTGTCTTTTTCCTATTATTCTACCCAAAAAGATAGATCATATCGCTCTACCTTTAATTTCTTGTCATATACCATTTTTCAAAATAGTTGCACCATTTTACATTGCACATGATATTTTGTATAAAATATTCATAAAGGGGCCCGGGAGATAACATGGAGGTAAGGCGTTTGCCTTTCATGCAAAAGGTCATCAGTTAGAATCCCGGTGCCCCATATGGTCCATATGAAACATGTGTCTCCATGGTCACAAGCTAATGCATCTAGAGATCTTACATAGAAGAATGCAAGGAAAAGCTGAAAGCATATTTCTGGGGAGAAAATACTGTGACATAAAATATTTCTTGGAAGTACCACCGAGTCACTTCTGCTTATAAAACAAACTAGAACTATTTATGGGAAATATTTAATATTTCAACTTCTATAAAAGGTAAAAATGTAGGAGAAATCATCATGATTTCTATAAAAATGTCATTTTAAAAATTTGTAGAAAAGTTTAGGAAATAGACAAATAGATGAGGAATTTAGATTATGGATTTCAAGACAGAAGACTGAAATAAACACTCTTGGAAGAAGGACAGACTAAAACTCGCCCCAGTTCTAAAGATCTTGAAGCCCCTGGAGCATATGTGGCTGCACAACACCTCCCAATTCTATAATATACTCACCAATAGGAGTACAGTGCATTATATGGGAAATATGGCAAAATGCTCAATAAGTTCAATAAATGAAGGCAATAACACATAAACCTCAGCGAGGAGCAAACAGATCAGTAAAATCTCAATGATTTCAATAATGCTATTTTGATTAAAAAATAAACTTTACTGAGTTATTTTTGGATAATTCCACCTACTATATTGTTGTAACAAGTAATATAAAATAAATTATTTTGTGCCTACTAAGGGGGAAGGTTAGACAGCGTACTGGAAAATAGATACAATGATGGAGGGATGTTCACTCTGGTGGTGCAATTGGTGTTAGCCAATTGAATGTCTCAAACAACTTTATTATGAACAACTTTGTAAATCACAGTGTTTAAATACTGTTAAAAAAGACTTTTTTTTTAACAGGTGACTTTTTTTTATTTTGATCATAGTGACTTACATATCTTTCACATTAGTATTTTAGGTAATATCAACATTGAATCATGGGAATACCCAACACCAAATTTGTCCTCCCCCCTTCCCCGTTCCCTTTCTGCAACTCATATCCCCCCATAACCCACCCCCCAGGCTGCTAGGTCCCCTCTTTGTCCAGCTTATTATTAGTGAACATACATTTAAAAAAAAGACTTTTTAATGGAAGTTGAAATGGGGTTTGAGAGAGCATAAATGAAAAACCATGAAGAAACAAGTGCCTAGAGAAATGTTTCCATAATGGTGTAAATATTATGAATATAAAAAGTGAAAATAAACATGTTTTATACATAAAGTAAATGATACATATACAAATTTTAATGGTAGCATAGCGGTAGAACGTTTGCACATGACCCATCCAGGACGGACTTTGGTTCAATCCTCAGTGTCCCATATGGTCCTCCAAGCCAGGCGCAATTTCTGAGTGCATAGCCAGAGTAGCCTCTGAGCATCACAGGGTATCGACCCCAAAGCAAAAACAAACAAATTTTAATGTTAATTTGAGAAAGTAGTGGAAATATATAAACAAAGTGAAAAAGAAAGTATATTAACTCTTTTCAGAAATTTTAACATAAACAGAAAAAGTAAGTGGGAAAAACAAACATTTCTCAGTATTGAAAAATAATCAAATATAATTTGAGACTGGGAAAATGTAAAAATTGTCAGTAAATATTCAAAACAACATGTGTATGTAACTGATAATAGGAATCTAGGGAAAGATTTGTTTAATTCATTTGACCTCTTTATTTAATGCTGATAATCTATATGTTGCTAATATATTCATTATAATTTTTTATTTGATCACCAACTTACATTAGTATAGAATTTCAGAGATTTATCTTACTACCTCTGTGAATGTGCAATTCTCAATACTGTCACTAAACACTTTCAAGAACCAATCCATTACTAATTTCACTTTACTAATTCCTTCTTTTCCTCTCTATTCCCTCCAGTAAAATTAATTTTTTCATTGAATCTGAGTCATGGTTGTGTTTTTAACTAGATTTTTTTTTACTTCAATAACTCATATTCCACATAGGAGTAAAACCCTCTGGTCTAAACGTCCTCACTTAAGAGGCATCACCACCTCAGTTTCTGTTTTATTTAAAATACATGATTTCATCTTGTTTGTTTGTTTGATTTGGCTTGTATTTTTGTTGGATTGCCACATCCAGCAATGCTCAGGTGCTACTCTTGGCTCTGCACTCAGAAATCATTTCTGGCAGTACTCAGAGGACTATATGGAATGCCAAGGATTTGACCCCCAGGTTTGCCGCATGCAAGATAAGCACTCCACCTGCTGTACTATCACTTGGGCTGTATCATTCTAATCGCAAGGCAGTCTTTCATTGAATATACATACTACAGCTTTGTACTGTTAACTTAATAGATATTAGGGTTGATTCCAATTTTTTGACTATTTTAAATAATGCTACTATAAATATTGAGGCACAAATTTCTCTTTGAATTAATGGTTCTATATCTTTTGGACATTGCTGCCAGTAGTATTGTATCATATGATTTTCATACTATTTTTTTTATAAAGACTAAACAATGAATATAGCCACAATGGTGTATGAGTTTATTTTTCTCCACATTCATGTTAAAACTTGTTTCTAATTTTTTTTGACAATGGCCATTCTCCTTGGCCTATGCCATAAGGGTCACAAAGGTCAAACAACTCAGTGATCATCTTAATTTTCATTTTAATAAATAATGATGCTGACTATTTTTATATATGTGTATGGTCTAGTTATATGTGTTTTTATTCATACATAGGTGGGTGCTCAGGGGTTACTCCTGGCTCCATGCTCAGAAATTGCTCCTGGCAGGCACGAGGGACCACATGGGGCACCGGGATTCGAACCAATGACCTTTTGCATGAAAGGCAAACGCCTTACCTCCATGCTATCTCCCAGGCCCCTGTTTGTTTCCTTTCATATTGGAACTGAGTCTCTGAATACAACTCTTACGTTGTTTCTTACAATGTGTCACTTGTTCTTGTATTGAGTGATTTGGAACCTGATATCTAAGTTAATAATCTATTTTGTGTTAATTTTTATTTCTGGTATTAAGTTATGATTATCTTGTGTTGTACTTCACATGTCAGTTACAGTGATTCTAATTTGGGTGCTTCAACTATAAATATGAATGCAGTACAGTAATTTTTCTTAATACATTACAACCTAGAAAGTGAAAGATACAAATGAACTCAACTGAGGTTTTAAAATCTGGCTTGTGAAACCTAAACCTTAGGGAATATCAGGTTTAAAGATTTTGATTAAAGTGTGAAACACACAAACACCTGCAAAGAAGCATCTCTCTCCTCCACATTATGTTCACTTTCTATCATCTATTTAGAAAACTGTGTTCTATGTCATGGATGATTGACAGTTAAAAACCTGAAGACAGTTAGAAAATCCTTCTCATCTTCAATGATGCTGTTAAAGTCTCCAAGTTCTTGGTGACGAATTTGATCATAGACATATTTCATTTAGAACCAAAGCATGTACATCTTTCCACAGTGAAGCCAACAACAGAAGCACAACAGTGTTCCCAAGACGCGATGACTAATACTTTGAGTAAGTCCTCAGCGCTCCCTTTATAGATCAGGTGTTAATATACACTGACATGCTTGCTCACAGCCCTGAAAATTAATACTAACACAGTGGGCTAAATAAATTGACACTCTGAAAATGCAAATAATTTAAATAGAATGGGAGACATTTTATGGTTTTCCTGTGCCTGCCAGGAGCAATTTCTGAGCATGGAGCCAGGAATAACCCCTGAGCACTGCCGGGTGTGACCCAAAAACCAAAAAAAAAAAAAAAAAAAAAAAAAAAAAAAAAAAAAAAAAAAAAAAAAAAAAAAAAAAAAAAAAAAAAAAAAAAAAAAAAAGAATATCCTCTTGCTTTCTTTGAGAATAAAAATAAAATGTCAGAAAAAAAAACCAAACCCTCCTAAGGACAGTGATGTTTTCCCTACTACATCTGGAACAGAAGGAAAAGCTTTGATTTATGTTATAACAAACATATATTTCCGAAAAGGGCAGCATCAAATTAATTTATGATGAAGTATTTATTCCTCCAAAGACAATCATTTTATTCTTCATATAATATTTTTAATAAAATGTTGACTTAAATGTTTACATCAGGTAGTTTTGTGACATGGAGAAGATAGACGTGGTTGCTTACCGCTGTACAAGCATTTGTACTAGGATTTAAATTAAATTTTATCTCCTTGAAATAAGAACTTTGACCACTTGGTATCCATGGAGAGTGCACTGACTGTTTTATAGACTAATTGTGCTCCTGCAATCTTAGAGCTCAATCTAGCAGAGATACCTCAAAAACAACAGCATTCCTGCAAATATTTTATCTTAAAATTTTTTAATTTATTTAAAAAATGCATCGCATTGTTGACATAGTTCATCATAATGCATTTGTTTCCAGATAAATGAAGGGAAAGTTATTTAAAAAAATAAATAAAAAGGAAAAGGAAGGAAGAAAAAGGTACAGTAGTAAGCACATTTGTGAAAATTATTGTATCTCCAATGAAGTTAATAATATAATGGCATTGTTACTTTTAGGGTGTGTTCTTAGTTTCCAGGCCTCCTGAAAGAAGGAAGTGCCTGGGATAGGTACTCATACTTGCTCGAAAAAGTCCTGGTATCACCAGTCTCCAAACTAAAGTACTTGAAGTTTGGTTAGATTAGTGTCTCTGGAGGGAATCACAGGGAAGAGGCAAGACCATAAGGAAAACACCAGCCATGATAGAATAATTGTGGGTGACTTTGGCAGTATTGGGAGGTTTGACCTAACCTCTCCTCCTGAGATGACTGGCTTTTTGCTATATGAATTTATATACCAATGATATCTCATGGCTTGGTTCATATCTCATTTGAGATAAGAGTGAGTCTATGGATCTGGCCTGTTTTGGACATATACTAAAATTAAAATATTAGGGGCCGGAGCTGTGGCACAAGCAGTAAGGCATCTGCCTTGCACGCGATACTCTAGTACGGACTGTGGTTCAATCCCTTGGCGTCCCATATGTTCTGCCAAGCCAGGAGTTATTTCTGAGTGCATAGCCAGGAGTAACCCCTAAGCGTCACATGGTGTGGTCCCAACCCCCCAAATTAAAAATGAAAAATTTTAGATGCAAATTTTTCAGACACACAAAGTGTTATTAATGAGGCTAGTTATAATCTTTACAGAATTTTTGTAATGACTATTATCATTGATAGCCTCTGTAATTATAGTTATAGTGTGAAATATGACACTAGATCATTTTCTCAGAAGCCTCTCTTCTCATTACTAGTTGAGTGATCTTTGAAATGCTACTTAGTATCTTAAAAAAAATCTTAATTTATTTTTTATCAAATTATAATTGTACTTATTGGATAGAATTTTTATGATTATTAAATAGGGTCATTGACAGAAAATACATAAAATAATCTATGACAGATTAAAAATACTATCGATATTACTTTATGACTTAATTATAATTATATTACCATAATAAACAATATATTAATTTTTCCAGAAGAAATCTGGCTTACAGAAGACAAAAATCTGCAATTTAATTAGTAAAATAAGTAGTGAAGTCAGAATAGAGGACAGTAATTACCACTCCAAAGTCTCTGGCTTATACAATATTGCTTTATGTTCTTCCTAGGTACAAATTAATGCTATGATGTTAGATATATTATTTTCTTAATATATTATTTCAATTTAAATATTTAATGATATGAGTATATACTATTTCTTATTTTATTTTATTTAAAAATTATTTCAGCACTATTTTTATGGGAGGACACCATTGGTGCTATTAAAATGATCACAAATTTAATGGGTAATAGAAACAAAATTATTTACTAGAACTCGAGTTTAGGAGTCTAAAATCTTAAAGAAAAGTCATCTGCAGTCTGGATATTTCTGGAGATTTTGAGGATAATATCTATTTTCTCATGTATTTCAGTTTCCAGAGGTCATCATTTCTTGGTTTATTGACCCTCGCTTTATCTTCAAAGTACATTATTTTGCTTTCATTGTCAAATGGCCTTCAATTTTGCTTCTTCTTGTTATAAAATTCTTGTAATTAAACCTGGCCCATCTGGCTAATCCAACGTATCCTTTCATATCATGTCTTAACTTAATCATATCTGCAAAATTCCTTTTGCTATGGATGGTATTCATTTATAGTTTCTTAATGAGGACAGGGAATTATTAAGTCTACAACACAAGACTTGGATTAAGAGATACTTATTTTATGTTATTTTGAAAACTTAAACAGAATATATTAAAGGATAGAAAGAAAATTTGATTAGACTCTTAATCCCTCTTTATCTTTCATTTTCTCAACCCACATACTTGCACATATTGTAACTTCTAATGTTTGTTAATTATTAATTTTGTTAGCTGAAAGGTGACTACTTAGGAGATAACATTCATCTAAATATAACTGGGCATTCTAGACAAGAAAAGTTTGACTTCATTACAGATGGTACTACAGTATTTAGCTGTGTCAAAAACTTTTGATTTTTGAACCATATATTATTATTGAAGTCATAGGTTACAATAGTATTAATGTTTAAGTTTCTGATGTAGAAAATTACTGAATATCCACCATTACCATATGTAAAGATTTTCTACCATTGTTGTATATCACTAGTAATACGCCTCTTCCTTCCTCAACATCCCTTTACCCCAAAACATAGTAATATCAGGCTTATTGTTTAAAAAATATTTCATTGTGTATATATATATATAACTATATATTTAATTATCTGCTGAATATTTGGTCTCATTTCAGTTCTGAACTCTTGTAAATATGTAGTGATGTATATGGCAGTTGGACTTGGACACACCCTTTGGTTACCCCCACTTGGCAAATGGACTTGGACATGCCCCTTGGATACTCCCACTGTAATGACTATTGAACCTGGATCCGCTCCTGGACACGCCCTTGGACACGCCCACTGACATGCTAATATAAATATATAAATATAATATATATTTATATTAATATAAATATAAATATATAATGGTATATAAAAAAACTCGAACTGTTGTGGAATGGGGTCCAGAATAGTGACCAGAGCAGCATCTTCTGGTCCGCAGGAGGCCAGAAATAAAGCATCAGAGAATTGCTGCCTGCTTTGTACATATTCTTTATTTATTTATATTTTTTGGTACCAGGGCCTCTCCACTCTCTGCCACATCTGGTGAGTGAATTTTCATCTATCTCTCACTCTCTCTGAAAGCCACAGGTAGCAGCTCCAGGAGAAATAAACAGTATACTTAGGGGAGCGAGAGATAGCACAGTGGTAGGGCATTTGCCTTGCATGTGGCCAACCTGGAATAACCCTGATTCAATTCTCAGCATCCCATATGTTCCCTGGAACCTTCCAGGAGCGACTTCTTAGCGCAAAGCTAGGAGTAACCCTTGAGCACACCACTGGGTGTGAGCCAACCTTCCCCCCTCCCCCAATAAAGTATTCTTAATTTCTCTCTCTTCTCTCTCAGTCCCAGGAAGGCAGTCACTACATGTTGTTGTCCCTGGGTGGGTATGAGGCCTCACCTGACAGCTGGGCCCCAGGATCCCCTGCGAGCCTTGCAGCAACAGGCCTTGGCATCCCCGGGCCTCTGCAGCTGGGCAGCCCTGTAGCCCTGACATCCTTAGGCTGCTGCAGTGATTCAACAAACTTAAGTATTCATACATCCTTTGAATCAATGTACTTGTATTTTAGGGACAAATAATAAGGAATGTAATTACTAGGTCATATGAATGTTCTCATTAAAAAATCTCAATACTTTTTTTTTCAGAAAGACTGAATCAGATAACATTCTTATTAACAATGAAAGAGGGTTCCTTTTTAACTACATCCCCACCAGCACTGATTGCTTCTGACCTCTTTAAAATAGGTCAATTTTAACTGATGTGAGGGGATGTCTCATTGTTTTTTTTTATTTGTATTTCACTGATTGTAATGAGTAATTTTATGTGTTGATTGGTTGTTTATATGTCCTCATGAGTATCTGTTTATTGAGTGTCTACAATTTTTTAAGGTTTTAATTTTTCTGAAAAAATGTACCATATCTCCAATCTCATTTTAAGATTTTATTGTTAAGAATTATGAGAAAAGGGCAATTTATATGCAAATTTAAAAGTTTTACATAATTATTATTTTGGGTAAGAGTAAAGTATAGCATATTAGATTTATAAGCCAAGAGTAAGGGTATATTAATTACTTTAAGGTCATAGTTAAGGATCTTGTATATATTATAGATAGATAATAACTTGAACGAATGATAATGAACTAATTAGTGCTATTTAGTCAAAAAAGATTGCAGTTGTGAATGAATATGATTTATGTGTATTTAATCACTGTTGGCATTTATAGGGGGTTTGTTAATATAATAAAATTTTATTTTCTTATTGTATAAGTACAGATATCATACCTACTCCAAATTTAAAAGAAATAAACTATAGTAAAGCTATCATATTCAGAGAAACGGTTATTAACTAATTTTTAAATAGCATAATTTGATAACTAGCATTTTTGGTAATTTACAAAGAGCATACTTTTCCTATTTTTGTTTTTTGGACCACACTGGTGATGCTCAGGGGTTACTCCTGGCTATGCACTCAGAAATCACTCCTGGTTTGGAAGACAATGTGGGACTCTGGAGGATTGAACCAAGGTCAATCCTAGGTCAGCCATGTATAAGACAAACACCCTATTGCTTGTGCCACCACACCAGCCCCAAGAGCATACATTTTTATTATTAAACTGATTAATATCAATTGGACAAAAATATGACTGTCTTATTTTATAAAAGCCTATTTATAAAGGGCAGAAAGAAAATTTGGATGACTCTTGATGCTAATTTTAAAGTATTGCATCAAATAGTTTCAATTAAAGTAATAAGCTATATTTTGCCTTTACAGTTATATTGATTTGTTATATATTTATATACTATAACATTTAATTTATATATTGGTTTTGAACCACACCAAAGCTGTTCACAGCTTAGTGCTTGAGGATCTTTCCTATCTAATAATCTTCTCTATTTAAATTGCATTCAATGTTGCACAATTTACTGTGAACCAATTAAAATTTTTTTTGTTTAGGAATACACAGTTCTAAAAATCATGATTAAATAAAAGGTCAGTATTTTTGCAAATAACATGTATAATTTTATCATTTACAAACTGAGCATCAAGCTTTGTTTTTAATCTGTATGTCAAAAGCCATTCAAGTAGTTTGACTAATTTTCTCTAGCTTTATATAATGTTCGACTATTTGTCTTCTAATTTTTAAGTACATGACAAGTACAGTTGAGAAAGTCAGTTTTCTTCAGAGAGTAGAACAAATAATTTTCTATTCATGAAAAACCTGTATGCACTTTTTCATCACTAAATAGATATTATAGGTACACATATTTTTTCTTTTCTTTTCTTTTCTTTTTTTTTTTTGTTTTTTTGAGCCACATCTTGTGATGCTCAGGGGTTACTCCTGGCTATGCACTCAGAAATTGATCCTGGCTTGATCGATATGTGGCCATATGTGACATTGGGAGATCAAACCAAGGAACGTCCTAGATCAGCCTTGTGCAAGGCAAAAACCTACTGCTATGCTATCACTCTGGCCCCTGGTACATGTACACATTGAAGATGCCAAGCAAGCACTGCACCCTCTTGATGATTCTCTATTAAAATATATAGGGAATAACTCTGGGAGGAGTAAATTCAACATGATTACCCAACGCCATAAATACTTCAAGGAAGTTGATACCCAAGGTGTTTTTGGACTTCATCAGAAAAATTTCTTGGGGCCGGAGAGATAGCATGGAGATAAGGCGTTTGCCTTGTGTGCAGAAGGTCAGTGGTTTGAATCCCGGCATCCCATATGGTCCCCCTGCCAGGGGAGAGTTTTGAGAGCAGAGCCAGGAATAACCCCTGAACGCTGACGGATGTGACCCAAAAAACCAAAAAAAAAAAATCTAATATACTTTATTTGAAAATATCAGCAGCAATAAGAAAAGAAAGTTTACTTAGGATGAAGTAAAAGTAAATTAATAAAGGAATTAAAGTAGATTTCTTATCACCATATGATTCTATGAGTACTAACTTCATCAAATAAAAATGTATTAAAATGCTTTTCGTAGCATGACCTCTACGGTTTAATAAATATTCATATATATTTAAAATGATGTTAATAATGTTTGGCATAAAATATTTGGATAGCATGTTAAATCAGAGAATGACTTTTGATATATTTCATCTTTCCTCAATCTCATGAATCATCAGATTGCACCAGAATCTAGGGGTACTTATTAACATATTTATGTTTCAGTCATTCTTTATAATATAACTACCATTAAAATTGTCAGGGACACATAGGGATGAGTAAAGAATAGTGGGGAGCAAATAATAAATGAGTTCTTAGAAAGTAATAAAAACCTAGGAGTGATTCAAAGAAGTTACTGTCACTAGACCTGGTGTAGCAAGGGAATTTTAAAGATTCAACTCACTTTGTGATTGCAGGAACTGAAGCTTATGACATTAGGTGCTAGCATCAGTTCAGAGAGGGATGAACTCCTATAGAGAGGAAATTCTTTTAAACAGTAAAGGACTTTAAGAAAAAATACATGAAGATGGACAACAAAAAGTTCAGAAATCTTCCCCCTTACGACATACTTAGAAACAGACTTTCATCTACATAAAAAAAAAAAAATGTTTTGGGCCAGAGAGAAAAGTGCAGTAGGTAGGACGTTTGCCTTCCACCAAATTGACGGGGACAACCCTCACAACCGATTTGTGTTCACAAAACAAAACAAGGTCCTTTGTGGGAACAGTTTGGAGAAACTAAACTAAACAACTTTGCAAAGACAAGTAGAATGCATCTCACATATCAACCTGCAATATATAATTTCTTTTTTTTTCTTTTTTTTTGTTTTTTTGTTTTTTTGTTTTTTTTTTTTTTTTGGGTCACACCTGGCAGTGCTCAGGGGTTACTCGTGGCTCCATGCTCAGAAATTGCTCCTGGCAGGCACGGGGGACCATATGGGGCACCGGGATTCAAACCGATGACCTTTTGCATGAAGGGTAAACA
>PVKC010014318.1:0-22256 GCA_004027635.1 Crocidura indochinensis | reverse complement strand
GGGGGCAGCATGATAGTACAGCAGATAGTGTATTTGGCACTTGGCCTACCTAGATTCAACCCCTGGCACTGGGCATAGTCCCCCAAACATACCAGGAATGATCCCTGAGTGCAGAGCCAGGATTAAGTCAAGAGCACTGTAGGGCATGGCCCCCAAACTAAGATAAGCAAATTAAAAAAGACAAATATTGGAAATGGCAAACTGGAAAGAATATAGGAGGGGAACTGCATTGCTTTAGTGGACCCACCCCTTCATTTAATTCACAACATCGCAAATGGTTTCCAGACTGGGGAGCAGTACCCAACAAGGCCGTGGGCTTTGCCTCCATCCCATTTTGTTAGGAAAATTCCAAAATATAATCTCTAGCTCCTTAGATTGCGCCTTTGGGTGAGATTGGTTTGCTGATATGGCTTGAAAAATTAGATGGAGGCACGATGGTATCCTGCATGAACCCCACCCTACTCCCAGAACCTGCCTGTCACTTGCCCCAGTATGGGAAGAAACCCCAAAGAGAGAGAGAGAGACACAGAGAGAGAGAGAATAGGGCTACACACATCTGTGCTCAGAGAGCACTCCTGACAGGTTTCATGGACCATATGTGGTCCCAAGGATCAAAGTAGCATGTGCCACATGCTAGACAAACACCTTAACACTTGAGCTATCTCCTTGTCTAGAAATACACACACACACAAACACACACACACACACACACACACCGTTTTATAAAAATTTACGTTTCTCTTATTTTTTGTGACTCTCATCTTAACGTGGGAAAAAAGTTTTATCAGAAATTGTATATATAGAGAATATAATAGAAGGAGATATTTTGTTTGTTTTTGAGTCACACCCACTGGTGCTCAGTGATTACTTCTGGCTTTGGACCTGGCAGTGATCATAGAGGAACCTGGGAATTGTCTTCAGGTAGGGCACATGTAAGGCAAGCACCCCACCTGGTGTCCTATGGCTCTGACACTGAGGGATAAATGTCTTTCAGCAAAGAATGGGTTGCAAGTCTACCTAAGTCAGAGCTTTTGGCCTTCATTTTGCAGAATCTCATAAATGGAAGTACAAATAATAAAAATTAGTCCTATTAATTTACATTACATTAATTCATAATGTAACCACCAGGTGGCAGAACATTCACATCTGCTAGTGTGAGGTCTCCCACCATGGAAAAACAATATTCCAAATGGTTCACAATGACTCATACGTCTTAATGAGGTTAGATACTTTTAAAATACTGTGGATTGGATAGCTTAAATAACATAAATTTAATTTCTCAGAATTTTAGAGACAAGAAGTTAATAATCAAGGTTCTGTCAGTGTCTGGTATATTTCCATTGGATTCTTATGTCTTTGTTTAGCCCTCTTAGAAGGTCTTTCCTCAGTGAGTATGTATATGGTAAGAGTGAGAGATCCAGCTCTCTTGTATCTCAGAGCTTCACTCTTATGGCTTATTTTAACCCTAATCACCTCCCTAAAGTCTCATTTCTAAATACACTGTAGATTAAAGTTTCATCATAAAGTTTGGAGGCACAAAAACATTAGGTCCACAATACCTGGTGTTCTCTAAACATACATACTTTTCTCACACAATCCTGAGTTTTGTCTGGATCATTATTTCTACTCATTGGACTCTTATAAATCACTTCCCAATACTCCCATCAACTACCCTTTTCTTTTACTTTACACCTGCTCATTCAATTCATACCAGGCTATGTATGTGTCCTCCTAAAACTACTCTTGGGACTCTTAAATGCTTCAATAGGGTTGTTTTATAGGTAACATTTTATTATTTTAATAAAAAATATCTAATCTTTTAGTCTCTCACTAATAATTAATGGAACCTGACACATATCTGTTCTAATTTACTGAGTGAATTAGTGAGTCAGCAGTAAGAAAGGCAAAAATCATGAGGCAGAAAATTTAGACCTTATTAAATGGCTACCATGAATTCCTTTTGTGTTCTTCAGCAAAAATATATGGTTGTGGACTGCTGGAGGAAAGGGGGAACTGGGAGGGGATAGCAGGGGGCAATAAAAAAGTATGGTGGTGAAGTTTTTCTGAAGAATAAGAATTGAGTAATAAAACCAGCTAGCAGAACAAAACAATATAATTTAATGCAAATTTAGAAATAGTAGTAGCAATAATTATATTAAGAATTTATTATATATCAGATATTATAGTATTTTAAATGCATTAATATAGACTCATAATTATTCCAGCCTATGAAATTTAAGAAGCTTTTTTAAATCCCATTTTACACATGAGAAAATTGAGTTATAAGGATGCTAAGTAATGAATTTAAGTCAAAAATTAAACAAGAAAAATGGAAAATAAACTACAAAGAGCTTTCACAGGGAAAAGAAACATAGCTTGATGAAAATAAATATACTAAAAGTTGAGAGAATAAATATATATAAAATACCACCTTCGGGTTTTTAAGTAAGTTCAAATTATGAGTTAACTTTTGAGAATTACAGTAATTTGGAATGAACTGACCTTGGTATAGTATGACTGAATACAATAAGAGAAATGACCTGTAGGCAGTTATAAATACAGCAATTCCACATGACCTGCTTAGAGTCAACTACAACACACCGACTTGGGCTTAAAGCATTACAGAAGATGAACAAGTTGCCTCCCTAGCTGAAGTTGCTTTCCAGAACAGGCAGGGAATAGACTGACTTATCCTGAAGAAAGGTGGAATGTATGCGATTCTGGGGAAGCAATGTTGTTTCTGTGTTGTATCTATGTTAAAAAGTTAGGGGTCATCTGTGAGACACTGCAACAGGTGAAGGCTAGTTTGCAGGAGCTGGAAAGGTGATGGAAAGATTCTGTCAACTATATGAAGAGTGGTTCACTCACCCTGGAAAACTTCCCTGATTTTAAGATGCGTGTGCTAAGGTCTCAGTATGTGCTCATAAGTAGAGATGAGAATGAGGAACCTCAAGGAGAGTCAAATATTTGACTCAAGTCCATAAGAAGAGGAGGGAAAGTGGGGTGCTGTAGCCCCGCCCCCAACGACTGAGACACACTGCTGAGAAAAGGTCAGTTGTGCCTTAGGTCAGTACTTGGCAGGATAGCAACAATGAACTTATTAAACATTAATGTATGATGAGAATTAACAATGCCGAGTATGTAAAAAAAAAAAAAGTGTGCCTTTGCCCCTTGCATTAAGACAAGAATTGTTGGAATACACCTTACTCTAAGCTGATGGAATAACCTACAATATTATTTTTCTCAAGCTGGTAGAATCTACAATAATATTTTTCTAAGCTGGTAGAATCACTAATAATGTATTTTAGTCAGTTATTTAGTATTGTGTAGGCTATCGATGTGTTAGGTCTTTTTATTACATCTGCCCTTTTTGTACAATAGTTCTTTTGTATAATATGAAATAGACAATGGGATTGAATTTTGTCGAGTAATAGTTGACTAGCAGAATCCTATCCAAGAGGAAAGAATAAGTATTTTTCTGAGAAGCATATCCAAGAGGAAATAAGTACTTTTCTGATGTCTGTTTATGGTAAATAAAACTGATGATAAAGAACGTATAATACACATATAACGTTTAAATGACTGTCTAATGATTGTGCTTACACAAAATGTTTATTCTATAGCAAAAATCATGTCACACTTGATCTACCCAACTTCCTACTCTTGATAATTTTTTGTTTAAATATGATGCAGAACTCTCAATAAAGCAAACTCAGTTCCAACAACTCTTGAGTGTGTCTGGTTTGAGTACTCACTCTTCGCCCACTCTTCACTCCTATCCTTCTATCAAATAACCCTGAAACTCCTCTCAGTGCTATCCGACTTAGCTGGCCTGCTACAGTAGGATCCTGTGTTCTGAACAAGGAAGGACACCATTTTGTAAAAGCCACATGTCACGCTTCTCTTCTGAGCAGGGAGAGACACCATTTTGTAAGGACCACATGGTGTAAGAAGCCACATGCTAGATTTCTTCAAGCCTATTTCCATTAACACCGCCCCCAAACTACCTTGCCATACCTAGTAGTCTATCAGGGAAGGACACAAGAGAGCAGTAGGAAGGTATTCCTAGACAAAAGCCAAACATTTTAAAGATCACTAAAAAGCTAGAACCTCCCAATATCTCTTTCCTATATAATCCTCTTCATAACATTAAACGGGGTTCATCTCCTTTTAGAGATGACCCTGACTGGTAAATTTGGAGGCTGTTGGCAAAACAAAGTTCTGTTCACCTTTTAAAAAAAGAGTTTCAGAAACTCTATATATTTAAGCATTGACATAATTATTTTACATAGGCAAGGGGATCAGAGAAAGATTTTAAATAGTAGATTGACATGGTTTTATTTCATTGGGCAGGCAAATGAAGAATGAGATTAAAGAAGACTTACTGAAGTCAAAATACAGGTTATCAGTAAAAGGGTTTTATAGCCTTAAAAATATTTAAATAGATAAGTTTAATAAGCCATTCTACACTTCCAGATATATCTTTGGGTTAAAGACTTGGAGGCCTTTTTGGAAGGGGGCAAGAGGGTTCCCCTCCACACACTCCAGGAGTAATTCTGAGTGCAGAGCCTAAAGTATTCCTTGAGCATTGCTGGGTGTGGCTCAACAAAGCAAACAAAATCTTTTTTTTTTTTTTGTGGTTTTTGGGTCACACCTGACAGTGCTCAGGGGTTACTCCTGGCTCCATGCTCAGAAATTGCTCCTGGCAGGCACGGGGGACCATAATGGGGCACCAGGATTCGAACCGATGACCTTTTGCATGAAAGGCAAAGGCCTTACCTCCATGCTATCTCCCGGGCCCCTCATAAAATCTTAATAAAAGCTCTGAATAACATATCAATAATAGCAGAGCAAAAGATTAAAATCCTCCAAAAGGAGATGAGGAAACAACTAGAAAACAAAAAATGGAGGAAAAAACAAAAGCATATCAGAAAACTATAGGGTGAGTTCAAAAAAGAACAATATAATTACTGGAGTCCCTGAAGAAAAAGAAGTCTAATTTTATAAATAAACAATAGTTGAAGAAATGGTCTATAAAAATATTTCCCAGAGTTAAAGAATAAAGGTAAGGAAATACAAAAGGCTTGAAAGGTTCCAGAAAGAAATAGAGTCAACTAGAAAAACTCTAAGACACATTGTACTCAACTTGACAAAAACCAAAAATAGAATATTAAAAACCAAAAATCCAAAACAGGACTTACATACAAAGGAAAGCCCATAGACTTATTGCAGATCTATCTGTTGAGACTCTTTCAGCCAGAAGAGAATAAGGAAACACAATACCAAAATCAGTGAAATAAACACATCACCAAGAATACACTATCCAGTTAGATTATCATTAGGAATTGAAGGAATGATACAGAACTACAAGTACAGTCAACAAATTAGGGAATTCATAGCCTTCACACTAGTTATACAAGAAGTTTTAAAGGAGCTTCTTGATTTTGGGGTTTTGGTGCTTATAGTTGTCTGCTAGATTAAGAAAGGTATGCTTACTCCTAGCTTGCTGAGGTACTTTATACCTTTTAATAAAAAAATTAATGTCTAATTTATATCAAATGTTCTAGGTCTTAGAAGTTTTTTATAATTTATAAAAAATTATATTTTTATTGTAATATATTACTTATTCATGCAGACACTAAAGAAATAACTATAATTAAATATTTTATAATATAAAAATAATGTTCCCTTACTTCAGATAAAAATTATATTTTATAGGCATATACAGACTTTCACCTTAAATTTTATTTTATTTAATTTTTTGTTTAATATTTTATTTTTATATTTTTATTTAAGCACCATCATTACAAACATGTTTGTAGTTGAGTTTTAGTAATAGAACAGAACACCCGCTTCACCAGTGCAACCTTCACTAGTGCAACCTTCACCAGTGCAACCAATGCCTCCTTCTCTCTCCTCTTCCACACCCTGCCTATTTTCCACACAAGCATTCTATTTATCTCACTCATTACCATTGTCATAATAGTTGTAGCTATTTCTCTAACTTCACTCATCACTCTTTGTGGTGAGCTTCTTATCGTGGGCCTGTCCTTACAGCCCTCATCTCTATTGTCTCTGAAGTGTATTACAATAATGTCTTTTATTTTTCTTAAATCCCATAGATGCATAAGACTATTCTGTGTCTGCCTCTCTCCCTCTGATTTATTTTACTCAGCATAATAGTTTCCATGTACATTCATGTATAGGAAAATTTCATGACTTCATCTCTCCTGGTGGCTGCATAATATTCCATTGTGTATATGTTCCACAGTTTCTTTAGCCATTAATCTGTTGAAGGGCATTTTGGTTGTTTCCAGATTCTGGCTATTGTATGTAGCACTGCAATGAATATAGATACAAGGAAGGCATTTTTGTATTGTATTTTTGTGTTCCTAAGGTATATCCCTAGGAATGGCATAGCTGGGTCATATGGGAGCTCAATTTCCAGTTTTTTGAGGAGTTTCCATATTGCTTTTCATAAAGATTGAACTAGATGGAATTTCCACTAGCAGTGAAAGAGAGTTCCTTTCTCTTCACATTCCCTCCAACACTGATTGTTCTTGTTCTTTGCGATATGTGCCAGTCTCTGTGGTGTGAAATGGTACCTCAATGTTGTTTTGATTTGCATCGCTCATGTGCCTTTTGGCCATTTGTATTTCTTCTTTGAGAAGTGTTTGTTCATTTCTTTTCCCCATTTTTTGATGGGGTTAGTTTTTTTTCTTGTTAAATTCTGTCAGTACCTTATATGTCTTAGATTGTATATGTATATATACATATATATAGCAGATTGTATCTGCTGAGTATTGGGTAAATAGTCTCTCCCTATCTGTATGTGGCCTTTGTATCCTAGTCACTATTTCCTTGGAAGTGCAGAAGCTTATTAACTTTATATAGTCCATTTTGTTTATGTCTGCTTCCACTTGTTAGAACAGTGATGTTGCCACTTGAAGATGCCTTTTGTCTCAATGTCATGAAGTGCTTTACCTACGTGTTCTTTTATATACCTTATGGTTCTGAGTCTGAAATCAAGGTCTTTAATTCATTTGAATTTGACCTTTGTGCATGATGTTAGATGGAGGTCTGAGTTTGTTTGTTTTTTGCATGTGGTTGACCAGTTGTCTCAGCAGCACTTGTTGAAGAGGCTGTCCTTGCTCCATTTTGCATTTCTTGTCCCTTTATCAAAAATTATTTGATTGTATGTCTGGGGAATTAAATTTTCATAACTTTTCTTCCCTGATTCTAAATTTTACATTTGTAGGCCTTATTAATTCCATGTAAAGTTCAAAATATATTAGCAGGGAGTATTAGTACCATAATGAGACCAAAGTGCAAAACAAAATTGAATGCAATATTTTAGATGCCAGAGTTGGAAATGTAATTATATAAATGAGAAAGGAATTTGATTACATTGCACTAAGAGATTTTAGTTTCTTTATTTGCAAAGGTTAAAATAATATATCAATCAAACATCACAACTTGGTTTTTACTGATTTATTTTTTGATAATTCCATTCACTGTTTTGTTGGAACAAGCAATGTGAAGTAAATTAGTTAGATGCCTGCTAACTGGGCCAATTTGGAAAGTAGGAAGAAAACTGGAAGCATTGATAGAGGAAAGATAATAACAGTGATGGGGCTTCATATTGTAATATTTTATGCCTGAAACAACTGTATTGTGAACAACTTTTTAAAAAAATATTTAAAAAAAGTGGGGTCAGAGAGGTAGCGCAAGCAGTAGGGCATTTGCCTTGCATGCACTAACCTAGGACAGACCACTGTTCAATCTCCCGGTGTCCAATATGGTCCCCCAAGCCAGAAGTAATTCCTGAGCACAGAGTCAGGAGTAAATCCTGAGCCTCACCAGTAAATCCAAAACAAAAAATAATTAAAAAATTACTCAAATATAAAAAAGAAAAGAAAAAGAAAAAACATTACTCAAATGGTAAATTTAATAGTTTGTACATTTTAGTATAAATAATATGACAAGCATTTAATGGAAGAATAGGACAAAGGAAGACAATGAGAAGCACTGAAACTCAAAGAACTCTTGGTCTTCTGCACAGATACTGTGCTATAATAAAATCAATTCTTTTGATCCCCATAGATGATAGAGTTCTGAAACCCTGATCAGTCTAATTGGACAGAGCAACCCCATCATGAAGAAAAGGAAGAGTCACTGGGAGGCAGATCCTGGAAATTGCCTTGATCACCTCTTCCATTTCCTCAAAAGGTAAATTGCGAGAATGTGTATAGGCCTCAGTAGTGATACACTATTACCAAGACAAAGTTGGCTAAGAGATATTGGGAATAGAAGATTCCCAGGGATTATTCTAACATTTTATTTTATATTTATTTATTGGTGGGGGGCTTTGGCATTATATTCTGAAGTGCTCAGGGGCTATTCCTAGTGTTGTGTTCAGGAATAACCCTTTGAGGTACTCTTCTGGGGATCAGACTGGGTCAGGCACATGCAAGTCAAATATTTTACCTCGTACTATTTTCACATGCCATGGTACCTATAAGTGCCTTTTTTGGGAGGGAGGACTATGTACATGGGGGTAGGTGGAGGTATAGCACAACTAATCATGGTTTATTTTTGGCTATAAAAGTTCTATCAATGACTACCTTTTAGACATATCTTAGAGGCTCTCAGGAGCTATGTAGAATCTAAGAATCTATTTTCAAGGAAACTAACCTCTGAGTATCTCTGAGGGTGATTAAAATCAGAAAAATACATTACACAGTGGGCCCTTAAGCCATATACACTTCCTTTAAAGTTTAGACGCTTCTAGTTAATAATAGTCCAATATGGACAGCTTTGCTAACTTCTATGAGTCTGTTTACTTTTCTACAAAATGAGAGTAACACTAATATATGCTTCTTAGTACTGGCATGAGGAAAACTATAATGGCATACCTGCACAATCTTCACAGTCAGTCACACATAAGGTTGACACTTTATTTCATTTTTTAATTAATGTATCATTATTTGCAAAGTTGCTCAGAGTTTCAATTATGTTCTAATATCAGGACACCAATCTCATCACCAGAAACAACTTTCCTTTACCAATGCCCTCAGGTTCCCTCCTATACCACAGGGTAGATACTTCTATAACCATTACTACTAAGATAACATATTTTGTATTCCCTCTTCTGAAGATGGTGGTAATCTTTTCAAATTTATAATGTAAATCAGCATCACTTTAAGGGTGAATTTTCTAGATCTTCCTCAGAGTGAAGTATACTCATGAATTTGCTCTTTTTCTAGCTGTATATATCTTTTTTGAAGCAAAAAATAGATTGGCAAATCAAGTTATTGAGAAACTCTCTTCAGTTTACTGGTAAAAGAAAATAAAATATGACAGATATTAATGCCTCAACATTAATTTTTGAATAAACAAGTTAAGAAACATGCCATTCTTACTGACCCTGTTTTAATAGTTTTCTTACTTGATAAAATCCCCAAGAAATCAATTTAATCAAACTGGTTCAAAAGACAAAAATTGACATCCTTAGAGACTAGGGCAGGAGGAGGGTTGGTGTTTTGCATATGGAATAAGGGAACACAACATAGTTATTTCTGGTGCTGAAAATAGGAAACAGCAACACATTTCATTGAATTCTTCCCCTGGGAAATTGGTGTCAGGTACAATATTCATTTTTGCATACAAAAGAAGCTTAAAATATGACAATAAATTGAAGTTCACCATTATCTGAAAACAATTACAAATCATTTTATCATGCAACGGATGCAAAAGTCAAATGAAAATAAAGCTTTTGAGTTATTTTGATAAAAACAAAATTAAACTAAGGAAATGTTAGAAAAATATGACCTATAATTAGTAAAATATAAATGATAGGGAAATATATAAAAACAAAATGTGTCTATCTAAACTTAAATCTGATTATCATGTTAGAAAACAATATTTTTTATTCTGTACTGAAACTGATGCCTAATAAAATTGGGAGAACAAGTCTGGCAATGTTATCAACCAACATCACCCTTGTTACTTGTCAAGAATAATTTTTTAAATCACGCAGAAAGGACAAACATAATTAAGATGGAATCGAGAGTCCCAAGACACAAAGAAAAGTGAAAGAGTACTTGATCACAGTGTGCTATTGTATCCTAGTATACAAAAGGAAGGTAAAGGACAGCCAGAGTCCCTGACCAAGTGCTTCTGAAAAGTCAATGAGAAATTGCAAAAGAATATTCAGGCTTCTGAAAAAATATAAAAGTCCCACTTTTCTAAAAGGTCATGCCAAGAAACTACCAAAGAATAAAATTCATATTTGCTTCTATCAAAGTCCTAGTTTAAAGAATACTAAGATTTAGGAACAAAGAAATGACAAAAATGAAATAGATTTTTATATGTTTATATGTTCAGAATAAGTGGGTTCATATATGGTGTAATAATATTAATTATGACTAAAAATACTATACATAGATTTAAGGAATTTTGATATCAGATCTTGTACTTTACTATAACACTACAATGACTTGAATGAATGTCAACAAGGGCACATAAATGTCAACTGCCCCTTATTAGATTTTGTATTTTTTCCAAGACTAGTGAAAAATTGGGAATTTATGAAATGCAAATTAAGAACTGGACATGCTATTCTAATAGGCAAATATACAAGGCTTTTGTTTGTCATCAGAATGAACCTGTGAAGTGGGTATTACATCAGTTTATTGTATATGATTAAGTGGAGATTTGCACGCTAAATAACTTTCTCAAGTCACATTCATATCTCTTCTCTTCCTATCTTCATTTATTCATCAGACTTTCCTATCTCCCTCATATAAGGAATCTTACAATCACATTAAATATTCACAAATAACTTAGAACAATCTCATTCAAAGATCATTAATTTAATGCTAGCTACAAACTTTCTTTTGCTATAAAAATTTTATTGGTTCTAGGTATTTGAGCATGGAAATTTTTTGGAGGGTAGTTACTTAGACTAGACATAATGATAATTACTGAGTAGAAGTATGTGGGCAGAACCATTGTAGATAAATTTAGAAAGATTCAGGGAAGTCACATGTGCCTTGCACGTCATTATAAAAATTTTAAATTTTACTGTGAGTTAGGAAAAATCAGGCAACAGAGTAACACAAGTGAACTTGTATTTTTAAAGAACCACTCTAATTTATTTACTGAGACTATAGGAAAGCATGATTCCTGCAAGGAGAACAATAAAAAGATGCTGATAATAAGTTTAGTGAGCATTGATAAAAAGTGATCTCAGAATGGTATGAGCAGAGTTCACAAGTGACTGCATTTTGGAGATACTTCAGTTTGTTTTTTAAATAATATCTTTATTTAAGCACCATGATTATAAACATGATTGTAGTTGGGTTTCAGTCATAAAAAGAATACTCTGCTTCACCAGTGCAACCTTCCCACTACCAATGCTCCTCTTCTCCCTCCTCTCCCATCCCTACCTGTCTTCAATACAGGCATTCTTTCTCTCACTCACTACCATTGTCATAATAGTTGTTACTGTGCTTGCTTCGGCAGCACATATACATAATAGTTGTTAGTATAGTTATTTCTCTAACTGCACTCATCACTCTTTGTGGTAAGCTTCATATTGTGAGCCTGTCCTTCCATCTCTCGTCTCTATTGTCTCTGGGTATTATTACAATAATATCTTTTATTTTTCTGAAATCCCATAGATGAGTAAGGACTATTCTGTGTCTGTCTCTCTCCCTCTAACTTGTTTTACTCAGCACAATAGTTTTCATGTGCATCCATGTATAGGAAAATTTCATGACTTCAACTCTCCTGATGGCTGCATAATATTCCATTGTGTATATGTACCACAGTTTCTTTAGTCATTCATCTATTGAAGGGCATATAGTTGTTTCCAGATTCTGGTTTATTGTAAGTAAGGCTGCAATTAATATAGGTGTGAGGAAGGCATTTTTGTATTGTGTTTTTGTGTTTCCAGGGTATATCCCAAAGAGTGATATAGCTGGATCATATGGGAGTTCAATTTCCAATTTCTTTAGGAATTCATTTTGGAGATACTTTGAAGATCATAGTCAACATGAATTTTGGACAGATTCAGTGTGGTAACAGAAAGATAATCAACAATGATGTTTTGGGGTTTTTTTTGACATTTTTTGGGGTCCACAGTTGGCCATGCTGACAGTTTGCTCCTGTCTCTGTGTTCAGGAATCACTCCTCAGTGCTGAGGACTACAGTGAGGTCAGCAGAATGCAAAATAAGTGCCTTACCTACTGTACCATTTCAGGCCCAAAAGTGATGGCTTTTAAATCTGAGCAATATGAGAAATGAAATGATCATTAATTCAAGTAACAATATCTGTATTTAAATATCTGTAGTATTTAAGGGGTGCTTAAATACAAATGCATTTTTGGGGATTGGTTTTTGAGCCACACTCAGTAACATTCAGGAGTCACTCTTGGCTCTGTGCTCAGAAATCATTCCTGGTAGGCTCAGGGGACCAGATGAAATGCCAGGAATTGAACCCGGGTTTGTCCTGAGTCAGCTTTGTACAAGGCAAATGCCCTACCAATGTGCTATTGCTCCTGCCCCTGCATAGTGCTTTCTAAATGTCATTTATTATATTTATTAATAGACAGCTAAAGGTAGTGAATAGGGAGTAATATTTACAAATATGGAATAAAAGGAAGTTATGAGATATAAATATAAAAGTAGGAATATGGCATTTGCTGGAAAATAAATAGCAATTTTTGTTATAAAACTGATGATAAATAAGAGATTAACACTTATTTTGGACTGTATATGTGTTAGGACAACAAAGAAGAAATTCCATAAACAATGACTAAAAGAATATTATAATATAAATACAATTATCATGATAATAAGTGAGAGAGTTTGTATTTTATTGGGGTTGACTGGGTGATACCTCATGGTGCTCAGGGCCTTTTCCTAACTCTGTGCTCAGCAGTAGTAATCCCTAGTATTGAAAACTGGAATGACTAACTCATGTAATCTTGAATAGTCTAATAATTCTGAATTGTAATAGCAAGAGAGTATATAAATGTAGGCCATTTGTTTTGAACAGTGTTTTTACAAGCTTTGCTGTATTCTGGAATTATCCAAGATATAAAAAAAATCAGTGTTGTTCTTTTCAGACACTCTTTTCAGACTTGTGTTTTTTAAGGGTCCCCGGTTGTCTATAATATGTACCATATTTAAGACACATTGCTTTCGAGTAATGCCAAGACAACAATATTTTTTCAATTTAGAACTTGAGGAAGCTTGTGCAAGAAAAGAAGGTTTAGTGAGGGAAGAGAGTGGAAATCTGTGTAATTGACAAATCATGTGAACAGCAGCATCGTCAAATGAGTAATCACTATTCAAGGACTGTCCTGGCAAGCATAAATAAGTTGTCTTTTCCTCATTTGGTGAGCAAAATCGTTTTCTCTTTATACCTACACATAAGGATTATTTAGTTCTGCTTAGCATTTGTTGAAGAGAAGTATTGAAAATGTTCCTAAGAATGAAACTTGTGTCAACGGTGGGAAAGGGCGAAATACACAATCTACAAAAAGTCAGTGAAGAATAACTCAACTGCAGTTATAATTTATAATAATGCTCCCCAAGAAGTTCTAAACAATTTCTTTCTACCATCATTTAAAACCACAAGAACATTTTTAACTGGACTGAGAACTAAACTTGCCAAGGAGCATGATGGGAAAAATAAGAAGGAAGGAACCCAACAACAATGGCAGAGGGATTTAGTGTTTTAGTAATAGTGTGGCAATGCATCATTATAAGCAGAAAACAATAATATAAATACTATTGTAGACCATGATAGCTCACTGTAAAAATGGAAAAGAAAGGAAAGATGGACTCAAGAATTAAGATCACAGATAGCTTTTATTTCTACTGTGGCTGATGCAATCCTATCCAGACTGCTTTTTTCCTTCCTTCTAAAAATCTTACAGCTGTGAGTTTGATGCCAAGTTGCATGTTTCAAATAAACGTCTATAAAGAAGCCTAATTCAGATAACAAGAGGCTTTATAAGATTATTTATATACCAGCTGTTAACTCTTGTGTTGAAACTTGTAGTTGGATATTTGATGTTTTTCCTTAAAACAGAAAAGGGATGAAAGACATGGGAAAAAGAAAAGATCCTTGATAAGAAGAAGGGGGTACATAAATAAGGAACTAATGATTAGAAACAAGACTGATAAGAAACTAAAGAAGTAGGCAAAAGGAGTTTCTCAAGCAACCAAGCAAAAACATAAGATTATTTAACATAAAAATTGGGGCAGAGAAAGGAAAAAGAAAATACATAGAACAAGATAATGAGATTATTAGAAGACTCCTCAGACTCCTGTTTTTGCTTTTCTATTGAACTTATTTCAAACACATTCTATTAATTTAACATTGATGATGACAATAAAAATGATGGCTCTGGGCACAAATGGAAGTTTCAAGAGGGGTGAGGGGATTAAAACAGGGAAAGAAATAGTAAATTGTATTGTAGTAGTGTTGGTATCTTTGGTGGTGGGTGTGGTGTGGTAATGTATATTTTGAAGAAGCATGCAATTGTATTTCCCAAATATGTAAGCCTTGTAAACCAATGTTACTTTAAAAATGTTTTAAAAGATGATGTTTCTATGTAAGCAAACATGAAAATAATAATCATTTACATTGTAGCTATAAAGTAATAACGAGTGAGTCAAGCAATTACGTCAACACTGAGCAAACTTTGTTAAGCTATTAACACATTCCATTGCTTTTCAGTCTCTGGTATTATAAAGTTAGCAAACAAAATTTACATTCCAATCTTTTTCTTTCATTGTAGCCTTTCTAGTCTAGAATATACTGGAATTTATAGTTCTTGTGGAACTCTCACAGACTGTGAGATTTGATCTCACAAGATATTATTGGAAAACAATCATTATTTCCAAAGGAATGAAACAATAATTATTTAGAAAATCCTGTTTCAATTTCCAGTACGATTGATGTCAATTGCTATAATCGTCATAAACTCTTTGCAGTCTTCAATAAGTTTTAAGGTGAAAATAGATAAAAGGAAGAATAAAACATAATATAAAATCAGAGCATTGCTCTGTTGAGGGAAAACCATTTTTCCTCAAAAATAGTAGCATATACATATTGTGCCCATTTCCATTGGTCCTAGGATAGTTTCAAACACCAATATTAATTATAATATGAACAACACAAATAATTTACATTCATTATAAAATTTAAAGGTCGGTAGTGAAAAATTCACAAATTGATATTTTAGCAGACACACAAAACTCAAATATACACCCCCTAATTTTCAATCTTCAATTTTCAATATTAATTTCAATTTCAATTTTCAATATTAATTATAATATAAATAACACAAATAACTTCCATTCATTATAAAATTTAGAGGTTGGTAATGAAAAACTCACAAATTGGTATTTTAGTAGACACACAAAACTCAAATATACACAAAGTTAGACCTTCTTGAGTATCTTTATTTTGATACTCAAATTGATTTGTGAAATATTGGGGGTTTTGTTTTGTTTTGTTTTTGTTTTTTTCGGGTTTTGGGTTTTTTTTTTTTTTTTTTTGGTCTTTTTAGGCCACACTCGGCGGTGCTCAGGGGGTTACTCCTGGCTGTCTGCTCAGAAATAGCTCCTGGCAGGCACGGGGGACCCTATGGGACACCGGGATTCCAACCAACCACCTTTGGTCCTGGATCGGCTGCTTGCAAGGCAAACACCCCTGTGCTATCTCTCCAGGCCCAGTAGTTCTTTTTTTTTAATTGATCCAGTTAACTTGGTTCTCTAAAGATCTTTTTTCAGTTGAAGTAAAATTCACTTTCTGAACACTCATCACTTCCTTAGCTGTCAGTCATTTTTTCTGAGTCTTGTGTCTATTTTACTACCTGTCCTGGACATTTAATGTGACTGGAATCAGACAACATGTGGCCTTTTTTTAAAAAAAAAATACTTTAAGTATTATGGGTACAAAATTATTCATGACTGAGTTTCAGTCATAGAGTGTACACCACCATTCACCAGTGCATTTTTTCCTGTCTCCAATATCCCCTTGTCTTCCCTTTCATCCCCACCTGCCTCTGGGGAAGGTATTTCTCTCTCTCTCTCTCTCTCTCTCTCTCTCTCTCTCTCTCTCTCTCTCTCTCTCTCTTTCCCTCTCTCTCTTCCTTTTTAACACTGTAGTTTGCACAATTGCTAATGAAGGGGTACTTCATCACTTTATCCTTTTTCAGCACCCAGTTCTTGTTTACAATGATCAGTTCTAATTATCATTGCCATAGGACCTTTCTCTACCCTAACTATGTTCACCACTCTGTGTGGCAAGCTTCACTAACCCTCATATGACTGACCCTCATATCTATTATCTCTGGATATTATTACCATACTCTATTTTTCATATAGCACAAATGAGATTATTCTGTCTATCCTTCTTTCTCTGACTCATTTCACTCAGCATAATTCTCTCCATATCCATCAACATGTGAATTTCTTTTGTTCTGGTTCATTTTGCTAAGTATATTTTTGTTGACAATGGAGAGAGGCACATCCAGGAATGTGACAGGGTCTATATTCCTTGCTCTATCCTCAGTAGTTTCCCTGGAGTGTTGTATGTGGTGTCCCAGGCTCAAATTAAAATGTAAGGTAGATGCCTTAATCCCTGTACTATTCATTCCAAGTATGTTTTAAGGTTACTCTGTATCAAGCAAGTTTTAATATGAATATCCCACATTTATTCACTTATTCATCAAATGCTGGAATACAGTTGTTTATACATTTTTCCTCTAATCATGCCTTTATAAACATTTGTATTCATGGTTTTTTTCACTTACATATGGTTAACTTTTCTTTTTGTTTTGTTTTGTTTGGTTTGGTTTGGTTTGATTTGGGGACCACAACTAGAAGCACTCAGAGGTTTCTCCTGGCTCTGTACTCAGGAATCATACCAGTGCTTAGAATATCATATGCAGGGCAAAGGATTGAACTAGGGTTGATCAAAAGGGGAAAAAAAAGCATGTTACTCCTAAACAGACTCCCACTCCCACATATGGCTAATTTTTCTTGAGTGGAAACTAGGAGAGGAACTTTTCTATCACATTATATATGTGAATTATTTAATGTTTGTAGAAGTACAAACTGTTCCCATAACCATATATTTCAGCCATACCAGAATTATATGAGGGATTACAATTTATTCAAATTCTCACCAAATTCATTATCATCTCTCCTTGATTACAGCTATTCTATTATATATGAGGTATGTATGTACGTGTAGCTATGGTACATAATTTTCTAGTAACTAATAATGCTGAGCATATTTTTTCATGCACTTATAGACTATTTGTATATTTTCTTTGATAAATGTAAGCTCAGAACCATGTATTAATTTGTTATATATTTATTATTGAGTATTTTTTATTAAAGATCTTGGAAAGATCTTCAAGCTGACAGAACAGATGATTTCAATTGAAATAAAAAGTCAAAATACTAACCTAATTTGTGTATAAATTTACATTGCATAAACAAATAATAAACCTGCTTAAGTTTTGAAAAAGTGTGGTCAAAGAATCGAAAATGCGTTCACTTATATTATTTATTAATAAATTAAGAAAATATTGTATTTTTAGTGTACCAAAATTATTTAACCAGTCGTAACTTGTCAAAGAATGCTTTAATTGTACTCATTTGATTTTTTAAGTTTGTTTCTGCAAGAATACTTTTAAACAATACATGTTTATGTTTTTTATTTTACATATGTAAATATATTATATTTGTCAAATCCTTCCAGCTCTTTCATTAAACTGTTTCAGCATTTTTGTCTTCATACTGTAGCAAGAAGAGGAGAGGGTCAAAGACTTCCATAAAGAATTTTCTTTTTAAGTGAGCAGAAAATAGAGGAGCCCTAGGAAAGGGAGGAACAGGGAGGGCTATATTTCCAAAGGAAAAGAGTTTCAAACAGAGGGAGGTAAATGGCCCTACAAATCATAAAATAGCTAAGTGGGAAGAGAACAAAAATATCAATTTACAGATTACCATCAATTATTTCAGATAATTTTAAATTTTTATCAGCTCCTAAATGATGCTCGATCAGGAATTTCTTGCAGAAAATTTTGGTTTGGTCTGACCTACAGTTGAATGTGAGGTTTCAAGGATGTGGTGCTTTTTGGGCCTAGGGTTAGCTGAGTTACCACAGCCATATGGGCTTGGGGGCTTTCAAGGCTACATCCTGTGTTATACATGGTGATTCCTGAGGAAAATTTAGTACCAGGGACCAACCTCTATGCAAGGCACGTGGGTTCTATTCTTTGTACTATTGCATACGTTTTTTTAATCCCCACCCCCATCAAATTTTAAAACAAAGTTTCACTGGAGTAGTAAGGATAGAACACAAACTACCTACCAGGTCTCAGAAGTATGTTTTTGAGAAGCCTGGAAAAGTGGCCTGTATTTAGAATTAGAGTTAGAGATAGTTGACAAGAGAAATAACTTAATCTAGCAATATGCATTCTGATTTTCAAAGTTGCAAAAAGGGGAACTAACCTGCTGAAGAAAGAGGTGGTAGTCCTAGGTGATGCATTGTCAGAACATTCTTCACAGAATTGCCAAGGAATAATAATAAGTCAGGAACTTATTTAAATATACCTTTGCTATTTTCTTACCTGTTGAAACCACAGCTGAAAGCCATAAAGGAAATCTTAGAGGCAATAAGGTTTGTATTAATTAGACATTGAGGAATGAGCCCCAAAGCACCTGCACTGGAGGAGGTGGTGTCTTTACTGAAAAGTCTAAAACACAGCCAGCTAGCTTCTCCTTTGAACGGCATTACTAAGACAAAAATACAAGATTCTCATTCATTTTCATAAGAAAAAGATTTAAAAAAAATTTCTCTCAAAGTATCATAGATCTTTATCTCTGCAGGAGACATTAAAAATTATCCACAGTAATAATATCAAATTAAGGATGATATTTTTCAATGTGGAAAGGTGAGGGAATAAGAGATGATATTTTCTTGCTCCAGCTGGAGTTTCCATTTTTTTCCCTGCAGGGTAATATTTCTCTTAATAAAGTTTACCTTTCCACCAAAGTATGACAAACGCAAGGCCGATAAATGGAATTTCTCATCTATCTTCAAATCTCTATCTGGTTTAATAATTTACTTTCTCTCAAAGCCCTAAAAATGGAACATTTATCTTTGGTTCCATCAGTGAAACTGTTCTCTTCTCCTCCCACTTGCTAAATGGACTCCATTTATCACTCATTTTATGGGAGCTTATCTACTCCAAAAGAAGCTTGATCAGATAACCTCACTCTTAGAAAAGCAGAGGAAGATTGCAGGGATTGGTTTCTATTGTTTGAGAAACTCTCTTTGATCTGAAATTTTAAGGAAGGTGATGTGATGTCTCCAGGGTCTCTTGAATTTTTGGTGATCCAGGAAATTATTACTTTGGCCTCAAGGGTCTAGAGAGCCTTTGCTGACTAAGTCCAATCCTTCAGGATGATTTGAACATGAATTAATCCCCAGACTGAACATTCCTAGTTTAATGTTGTGATATAATATGACAGATTTATACATTGTTCTGACATAATGAAATGCAAAGAGATAAAGTATTTTATTTACACAGTAATATCTTATTTCAACAATTCACTGACTTAGTATTATAGACTTTTTTTACTTCATCAGAAAGGCCCCAGGCAGCCTCTATGTGTGCCTTGCAAGAAAGCCTCTATGATTTCCGAAGACCAAAGCACTAGGCCATACAGTAAGAAAGAAAGAAAACACAACAGGAAGAAACATAAGGAGACCTTCAATTCCCCAAAGGCATCTCTGGAGAGATAGTATAGTACAACCAGTACAATGGCACTTTGCTTGCACACAGCCAACAAGGATGAATCCCATCATCTCTATGGTTCTTCAAGCAGTGCCAGGAGTGTTTCCTGAACGCAAATCCAGAAGTAACCCCTAAGAAGTAACCAGGAGAGTACACATCTCTGGGTGTAGTCCTTCAAAAAACCAAACAAAAAAAACCATCCATAGTGTTCTTTGCTTCCTATGTGTCCTTTCCTGCAGTTGCATGCTATCTTTTCTCTTACTGGTGAGTCACATCCCAGTCCTGAACCAATTAACTCCCACGCAGAGAGCATGATGAAAGATTCAGTGCTCTGTAATATAGTTGGATACTGGAGTTCTCGGCTAAAACTCTTACAGAAATTTGAATCATGTGCAAGAGAATGTGATAAAGATGTGGGCTCACTCACATTTTCAGGGTACAAGGACTTGGGCACAGTGTAGATGACACTGTTATTTTTGCTTTTGTCTACTTATTTTCATCAAATTTAAAAGTTTTTCTTGATTGTTTGGGGGACCACTCCCACCATTTCTTATGGCCTTTTACCTGCTCTGTGCTCAGGGGCCATTTCTCAAGCTTTGAACACTCATTTTTGGTCAATAGCATGCAATGCAATCATCTTACCCCCTGCACTAACTCTTCATCCCAAAATTGTATTTTAAAACATTTTTTTCTAGTTTGAGGCTACACCCAGCGGTGTTTAGAGGTTATTTCTTGCTCTCGACTCAGGAATACTACTGACTGACTTTAGGGAATCATATGGAGATGCCAGGGATCAAACCCAGATTGATACGTGCAAGGCAAATGCACTTTCTGCAGTATTATTGCTCTGACCACAGTCAACACTACTTTTTACACTCTCAATTAGTTTTCTAATATATTTAGGCAAAAACAAGTGCATGTAAGAGAGGGGGAAATATGAAGCAAAGGCTATTTATGTAATTTTTTTCACCAGTTTTTAGTGACAAAAGAGAATCAGTCATAAATCAAAAGCAAGCCCTTATACTAAATACGTGGCAATAGGACTAGTGTATCAGAAGCATATCCAAAATGCAGGGTCCCAGGTCCTTTCCCATCCTTCATAAATCACACTGTAAAGGAATTGACCTGTAAGGTGAAGATGTTCTAGAAACCTCACTTCTGCCAAGAGTTGTGACTGAATGTTGAAATTACCTGAGGAAGTTTGTAAACTACTGAACCCCAACCCCCCAGGAATTCTGGTTTATGGTCTGACTCCCTAAATGATTCCAAATGTGCGGCAAAGGTGGTAAAGCGCCAGGAGGCCTCCTGCTTCCTCTGAGAACCTGAGCAATAGCGCCTGGACTGTGAGCTGCTGCTGTGTAATGAATCCCAAACTCTTCTAGAAGCTTGGGGCCACTGCTGACCTTGCCTGGTAAGCTGGTTGTCCAGTTTTCCCAGATCTCCCCAGTGCATGGCTTCATCAGCACTCTTCATTGTGTTTTAGGATGTGACTCCAAATAGAAGTCAGTCAAAGAAGATAAAAACATTAAGCCTGACATGTTCTATGGCTACTTCTTAAATCATTGGGAATTACAAAGTCCTTTGTTGATGAAGGCAAAGAAAAGAGGAAGTTTGTACAATATATATATATATATATATATACATATATATATTTAAAAATAATAAGAAAGACACACAGCAGCACCCAAGGAACTGGGTGAACAAATCAGCACAGAAAGCTGAGTCTAGGGAACCTCAAGATCAGGCTCCAAAGCTGTGCTGGGATGTGTGTGCCGCTGTTCCTGTCCCAAAACTGGATCTTAGCAACCACCCTCAGCTGGGTGTTTTGTTTGTTTTGTTTTGTTGTTTCCCTTTCCAATGTTTATTTCGGCACTGGGATTTACAATAGTGTTCATAAATTTTCAAGGCATACCGTGTTCCAACTCCACACCCACTACCACTGTATAGTCCAATGTCTCAGAGTCCCCCTCCCTTCCTCTTAGTTCAACTGTTTAAACTTTTTCCCCCCTCCTGTGGCTGAAAGAAGTGTCACATTTTGCTCACTCCCAGCCTGTCTCCCCCACTCCCTCCCAAGGAAAGTGTGCTTGTGGAAAGGGTGCTGCCTCCAGCCTCAGAGACGGCTGTAAGTCAGCTCCTCTCTTTCTAGCACTATGAAGTTCCTCGGGCAGTTCAGGAGCCAGATTGCAGCTTCCTTGCCTCTTTGCTTGTTCTTCTTGAAGATTCTGCAACCAGGGTACAGCCACCTTTACCGCAACCGCTATGCAGGGTAAGTGGAGCCACTTTGCTGCCCTGCTGTGACTCTTAGTTGGGATGAGGGGGTAGATTTGCTTGTCAGAGTACCTTGCTCTCTGATCTGTATTCTCCAAGAGAATCTCTACACTTTCCTGGCCACCAAACGCAAAATGCACACACAACTCTCAG